>JAODKN010000114.1:14127119-14147409 GCA_026774425.1 Petrocephalus zakoni
GCGGTTACAGAATATGGATGGATATCATTATTATTATTATTTTTGTTGTTGTTATTATGATTATTACTGCCAGATGGCTTGACAATGTACTGCAGTTATGTCAGACTCTGAGCACACCTTACACCATGCAGTCCCTCTGGTACCCCAATTCTCCATTTAATCATGCTGGAACAGGACAAAGAGGGCTTTTGGTAAAGACACAGCTCAGTGCCTCGACGCAGAGAGGAGGAGTGAAGGACGGAGTCTAAGCACAGCCCACCCAACATGCTAGCTGATGCCCAGCGCTTTCCTGCAGAAGTGATTATCTCCCCTTACATACATCTTCAGCTTATTTCCAGTGCAGGCTGAGCATATGACAAATTACTGCTTCTATATGCACAGCAGGATATACTAGCGATAAAGTGAACTACAGCTTTGAAAGCGACGATGCGTGGGATTATCAGGCTCTGTCAATCACTGCTTTATTTAATCTAATGAGAACCAACGAAGTAACTAATGAGAACCGGGTTACACCAGTCAGTGGCTGACGGCCTACAATAATCCCACCCACTGTGAGCTAAATTCTCACCTCACCATTACATGCCGTGGCTGCACCAATTTAAACATGTCTTCTCTCGTCCCCTCATTATCCATCCTGGAGTTCTGGGGGATGAAGTCTTGACACCCAGAATCTTATGTCACTTGGTACACTCTCTCTTATTATGGCTTTGGGGGTAACGTTAATCCACATTCTGGAATTAGCACAGACTTCGGTGATCAAGGTTAATGCATTCCCTATGACTCACGTTAATTAGAGAATCTGTCAACATGGAGCCTCGTACAAAGAATGAAATCCTTGTGCTCTTTCATGTTTATTTATATATTGCCACAAATTTCTGACAAGGAGTCTGCAATACCTCCTGGTGCATATATATTTTCTTGCTGTGCGCGCTGTCATAATCGTGACAGCACCAAAACCCTCCTCTTAATTCAGATTCACTCATCAACACACACAAGTACACAAACCTCCATACACAAAAATGGACGGTCATCACTCGTTTCCCAGTTAAAATTCGAGAAACGTTAGATGGAGGGGCAGGCATCGGGCCAGAAACACTTAAATTCAGTACCGTACCTGCCTTACAGAACGGTGTCAGTGTGTCAGACTTTTGTGCTTGCTGACTGCTTCTGGGGTGACATGTAAATCTCTATAGATGTCTACAGCAATTCTCCTTTCATTGCAATCTAGTTGTGATGACACTATTTCAAGTGAAAACTGCTATTTACAGAACAGCAAAAAGGGTGATATCCATTGTCAGTTGAACCCTCTCTCCCACCCTTTATAATATATACCCTGCTGTTAACAATCCTACTGGGTCGTACAGAAAGCATAGACTGACAGGTGTCCTTGTATGACTTCAAAGGCAAGATAGCATCTTTTCAATGTTCTAGGAGAATATAAAAGCACCCACATTCATAACTGGATCAAAAAACACAAATGTGGAAAATGTGGCTATATATCACTGCAACCAACATTTATGCACCTATATTCATGCACTAAGAACCTCTATCCAACTGAAATCTGCAGGAATTTAAAGAAACTTTGACAAATGTGCCTGTATGACTGTCTGAGAATCAGCTAGGCAACATATAGACTAGATTAACCAATGAATTTCCAGCTGAACAAATTAGAAATCAATCACTGAGAGTGGACTTGCTCAAGGGCCCTCATGCAATGGAGAAGGCGATATAAGCAATATAAGAAAAGCAGAGCATACATCAAAAGCATTACTATGATTATATTACTGTTTGTCTGCCTCTCGTCTCCTTAAGGATCAAACTTGTCTTCAAAATCAGCACTCCATAAAAGTGCAACGGTTTAAACAAAAAACAATAAACCATTTCCTGCACTCTGTGAACACTAATCAGTAACCATAACAATGACTACAAGTCTCATAATGAACAGAATGATCGTGGTGACTATATAACTGCAAAGTTGAACTATAGAATTTATAAGGTTACAGGCCTCACCTCAAGCTGAAGGTGGTTTCTGGAATGTCAGCATTCGAGTAGGATTCGGGGAACAGTTCAGCCAAGATGGACATGCCGGATCCTTCTAGAACAAGAGTGACCTGCTGTGGCAGGAGCTCCGGCGACTCGGCCACAAAGGTGAGTGACAGCAGTTGTCCGTAGCTTAGCAGGTGGTTCCCTAGAAACTTCTCTGTAGGGGGAAGAGGAGAAGAGGTCTTCTTCAGAAACACTGCGCGCCAAACGTCTCCCAAGCCGAATGTGTGGTTAGAGGAGGACAAGACTGCAGACCCCAGCGGTAGGATGTAAATGAATGACTGCCCCACAGCTGCTAACACGCAGGCCTTCACGGCATTAAACATAGCCAGGTAAGGGCTAGGGCTCTGTCAGGAGAAGGCCAGTGTCTGACATTATTCTGATAAAATAGAAGGCATGCATGATTCAGGTGGCAGCCATTACAGGGACAAGTCTTCGCATCAGACTGTGCCTAAAACAGAGCAGGCTCTTTTTTGTGTTTGCAGACTCATTCCGGAGAAATTTGCCAGCCATAATGTTCTACTGGAGAATCATATCTGTGTATAGAATAATACCGTAGCAAGGTGCATGTACAGCACGCATAAAAAAACACTTAAAAAACAGAGATCCATCTGATTCTTGAATATAGTTGCTCCCTGAGTTAATAACCCAGAGCATTAGTCAACAAATGTTCTTCCTGCTGGTACACAGACTACAGCATGAGCCACGGAATGTTTTATGCTGCCTTCTCTGTGTCGCGTAGTTTAGTTACCTGTAAATATTGTGCCCTGTGCTTCACGACAGTGATAAAGACAATTACCTGTACAGCTGCAAAAGGGCTTTACTGTAATAATGCCTGCCAGCCTGGTCCATTTATGGTCCCTCTGGGCCATTATATTTTTCCGTCATTAAGCACTCTTGCTTCTGATCTGTTACTGCCTGGTCCACACTCCTGATGACTCTGCTTAAATCACAGTGTGTACATGGTCTGTGATTGTGAGGCGATTCGATTTTGAAAAATGAAAACCAATGTGCGGTGGAAATCACATAAACTCCATAGCTAAGTCTCATCCACCCTTGCTGTCTTTCCTGGTCAGGGCTGCCAGGGACCTGGATCCCGTCCAAAACAGCACAGGGCACAAGGCCGGGATACACCCTGGGAAGGACACCAGTCTATGGGCAGGGCACGCACTCACACACCATGCGCAAGTTAGAAACACTAGCTCACCGACACACATGGAGAAAAACTACATAAAGGGACTGAAACCCACACACCTACAGGCACAATGCGACTCGCTCCTCCACCACAGCTGATAATCACAATACATTCAATCATACTTTAAGTGAATTATCCTATTTTAGGCCAATGAAAACCTAACATTAGTATATCAATGAAATTTAGCCAATTACAATTTGCCTAGGGTAAGGACAGGAGTTAGGAACACAGCGCCGTTGCTGAGGAATTCTGGGAGCTTATGAAGCCGACTGCTCTCTCTTACTCGGTTTTTGGCTGCAGAATGTACCAGATGTGAAGTGAAAAACTCTGCACATTTGCATATACTGTATAATGCTCCCCCGCCTGACTCTTGTACAGTAGGTGCCCTCAAGGTAATACAGGGCTTAAGCACCATCGCCGAGGCTGGTGCCTTACATCTCGGGAAGGACTTCACTGCTGAGCCCCTCAAAATAGCACCTGGCATTCGTCAGAAGCATGTCCAGCTGCATGTGTTTTATAATTCATATGTGTAAAAACGAAGCAAGAAACCAATGCAGCTTAGCTGCTGGGAAACAATCAGGAGCAGCTTTGTTCTCAGCTTTGCAGTTTATGCCTAAATTCAGAGCTCTTTAAATTAGTCAGAAATGCAGCTAATGACCGCTGGAGTCATAAGCTCTGTTTGGATCCTAATATATTACCAGAACTGGGTGCAGAGTCAAATGAGGTCATCAAGGAGTAAATATTTGTGAACGTTATTAAACTGCCTGTATTTTGTTTCTTTGACGGTTGGATGTTGAATACCCACCTTCTACCAGAAGCAGTTAAGGGCCAAATTAGTGCTTCATGCACCTACTATAATCTGATCACGGGTTTCTATTTATTTTTGGCAGATGTTTTTATACAAAGTGACCTACATTTCACAAAGCATGGTCAGCCAGTCCTTGGAGCAATTGGGGGTTAAGAACCCAGCTCATGGGTGATGAAATCACTCTGCTGACCGCAGGGATTTCAACTGGCAACCTTCTGATCACAGGCACAGTATCCTAACCGGCATAGCCTCACCTCCATCTACACACCTCACCTCCACCCAGACACCTCACCTCCATCTACATACCTCACCTCCATCCTGATACCTCACCTTCATCCACGCATCTCACCTCCATCCACAGACCATACCTCCATGGTTGCATTCATTGATGAACTTTTTCATTTTCCTAGACAATTCATCATTTCCCTAAGTTGTTGGCCACTTAATTTCTGTGATTCCCTAGCCAGAGACTCAGGCCCGACACTACAGGCCTGTGGTAGAGTTTCACCAAGTCAAAGGCAGCTGTGTGTGGCTGGGAACCTTACCCAAAGGGTGGGACCGGGAAGCAGACACACGTTCCCTTTGTTAAAGATTATCATAACAGTA
Source organism: Petrocephalus zakoni (assembly GCA_026774425.1). NCBI lineage: Eukaryota > Metazoa > Chordata > Actinopteri > Osteoglossiformes > Mormyridae > Petrocephalus > Petrocephalus zakoni. Next base: position 14,131,772 of record JAODKN010000114.1, read on the forward strand.
AACAGTACTAATATTACAACGTTATTGTCTCTAAAGATATTGTATGTTCACTCCTTCAGCATAAATTTGGTCACCATTCCAATCATTTCTACATGCTTATCAAAATGGGAGTAATGCAATAATGCCAACAATTTGAAATGGGAAAAATAAAATCAAAAGATAGAAATATAAAGCTTACAGGTCTTAGATGGTGTCCCCCCAGAAAAATGGTTAAAATATATATTTTTAACAGAAAAAAAATACGCACAATTTTTTGTTTGACTCATTTCTCAATTTATGGTTATGCATCTGTGTAAAATATGATTTTTTTTGCAAGCTGCAGCCTGGTTCTTCTGTGTTTCTCTTTCATGAAGGGCTTCTTTCTTGCTTTATGGGACTTCAGTCTTGCTACTAGGAGCCTGATACTAACGGTCCTAGCAGTGCATGTCACACCACTTAATGTTTCCCATTCCTTATGAAGGTCCCTTGATGTCATCCTCCGATTCATGAGGCACTCCTGGACAAGTTTACGGTCATCTCTGGCATTAGAAAGTCGCTTCCCCCCTCTACCTGACTGGTTTCTGGCCATTGCCAGTGTCTCCTGCTTCCCCTTGTGCTTGTTACTGATCTCTTAGAAACTTTGATCCTAGAATCAGACTGCCACGCAGCGTAGCCTTCTGCCAGCAGAACCAGGATTAAACCAGGATTTAACAATGCAGATTTTTTTAAAAATATAAAATGATCTCTTAATTTTTTCCAGAGCTGTATATAACTTTTATTACAATTAATTGATTTGGCTGACAACCACCAAACTAACGGGCGCTCAGCACAGACACACTGGAATACACTTAAAAGGTTAACAAACACCAGCCCTAAGCAGCATAATGTAGCTTTAGCTTCAGTGGCTAAGCTCCACAGGCTGTGCGGCTGCTTGTTCGCAGCCCTAGCTGTCCCGTGCGCTCTTATACACTAACCCTTATACCCTAACCCTTATACCCTAACAAAGGCATTGGTTTTCTCTTTGCTGTCTCCATTTCGCAGCAGGCAGTGGATTGTTCATTTTTCACCTGATAACATTCTCTGTTGGCCTGACAGACAGCTGACCTATTCCACACCGTTTATGTTATTTACAGCAAAGGCTGTAATGTAAACAAAGATTATGGCAAAAAAGACCGAAGATGCTGTCTGCGAGGGATGATGCTGTTTGCCGTGGAGTGCAAACACACAAAGACGTGATTGGTATTGGACACCAGGAGATCTTTCTAGGAAAAAAAGTCTCACTTAGTCACATATTTTGTCCTAATACATGCAATCATTTCTATTTCTCTTGTCCTAGGTCATACAACATGCTGTCACGTAAAATATTTGGTATCACTGCATGAAATACACAAACTGTTATGATTAATTAATGATGAACAAACATGGGATCAGTACATAACTAACACTTAGTTTATGGTTAATTGAAGCATTAATTAAGAGTGTACTACTATATTGTTTGTGCCCCTTCAAGTAAAATGCTAGCAAATATATTTTTAACGTCATGATAATGTTAATGTATGTAACATGGCAGTAGGGTCTCCAGCAGTGGGTAAAGTCAGGTGCAGAATCTTTTTTTCACTTGAGTGACAGGCCTACTCATAATATGCACAGCAATATCTTCACAAAAAGATCTTGGTATGGTTTCTAATTACTTTTACATAACTACTACTCTTGTCATCTAGAAATATATGTTGCCTGAAAGGTCCCACTGGATAGGCCGGAGGGCAGGTCTTTCTGTAAGTTTCTCCAATCAGGAGAATGAAGCTTTACTACCTGGCCTGCTGGTTCCGCCTCTTCCCCCGCCCCCGTTTATCTGTCCTTTGTGCCCCTGCCTCTTTCCTGTTGCCTGATTTACATACAAGACACTGCATAAATGTATGGAAAGAGGAAAGACTGATGCATGAGAACCTTGTAGTAGGCATAATTCCATAATCAAATTAATGCTACGAATTAAATACGTTGCATGAATGCATATTATATTTTAAAGTCTGCTTGTTTCCAGTATTTTTAACATTACTGTATAATCACCCAGTTTATTTGGCTCACCTGTAAGGAGTCAACAAGGTTTTGTTAGCCACAAATCCCACTTGCTTACTGTTATACTTTCATCAGGACCAGAAAGCGGCCTTCATCTGTCTTTCATGTTTCACCATAATTTACATCAGAATCTCCACAATGCAAAATCAGTGAGGTTGAACCTGCACCCATTTAATACATAAAGTAAAAGTCTTATCATTTCTCTTTCACTCCCCAAACAGCCAGACCTGGTTAATAATCCTTCCAAAATTCTACATTTCGTGTTCTTGAGTGCCTCCAAATGGCAAAATTTCCACTTCATGGTTGAAGTCATAAAACCCTTAAAATTCCCCATCCCATCCCCATCATATAAATTTGTTCACCATCCAATGGAAGGAAGTCTTACAACATCCTATAACAAGGAAGATATCGCTCAGCTATCCTAATAATATAATCTGAATTTTTAAGCTATTGACTTACAGTAGGCTGACCCAGTTTTCCGAATCACACTGGGAGAAAAGCTTACCAGGGGCGACGTAGAATCCGAGGTCGTCTTCGGTGTAGGGCAGTAGGTACACCTCCCCTTCTTTCCAGAGCAGAGGGGATACTCTGCCCTCCAGGAACTCCCCTGTCCATCCGTCTGGGTCTGTCCCAAACAAGACGATGGTGCACCACCTTGTCTAGACTTTATTCTGTCACCAAAATCATTCATCTCTATGCTAGCCATTAACCTCTACCTTGTTTTGTATATAGTGCTGCTTAAAAATACTTAAAAGGGCAACGTAGTTTAGAGGTTTTATTTTTCACAGCAAAAGCCACCCATTACCAAAGGAACCCTGCTGTTTAACACTCACCTAAATTGCTTCAGTGGAATATCCAGCTGGTTCTAGCCGATAAAGCATAAAATTGTATGATGCGTATGTCTCCTGGGATAAGACTTCCAGCCAAATAACTTAAATTACTATTAACACAGTTAATCAGTGAAGTGTTCAGAGATTAGAACACAAGCACATGGTTCAAAGGAGCTTTGAAGCCCCTCTTAGACAACAGAGTGCATGAGTGCACCTTGTACGGGACACCAGTCCATGAGAGGGCACAAGGCAGGGGACACCCTGGACGGGATGCCAGTACGCCACAGGGCACAAGGCAGGGGACACCCTGGACGGGATGCCAGTCCGCCACAGGGCACAAGGAAGGGGACACCCTGGACGGGATGCCAGTCCATCACAGGGCAACTGGCAGGGGACACCCGGGACGGGATGCCAGTCCATCACAGGGCACAAGGAAGGGGACACCCTGGACGGGATGCCAGTCCATCACAGGGCAACTGGCAGGGGACACCCGGGACGGGATGCCAGTCCATCACAGGGCACAGAAACTCTAGGACAGTTAGAGATGCCAAATAATCTCACTGCCAATGTCTCTGGACTGCAGGAAACCCTTGCAAAACAAGAGACCTTGCAATTTGCCCAGTAACATAATTAGATTATATACTAAACCAGCTGAGGCAAAATATCTTGGTCAAGATTAGCAAGATTTGCTTAAGTGTACTTGAGCCGGGCCCTTCTGTGAACCAGAATGGTCCGTGATCCCAAAAGCACTTTGTGAACGACTACGCTAAGAGCTGCCTCCAAAATGACCTCAGACTCCACAAACTTCTCGATTTCAACTTGGACACGTTAACCATAATGCTGTTAGTGATACAGAATGTATGGTCGATTATAATTACCGTTAAGGAAGTCTGAGGTGATGCTGATCTCAGAATACCGGGGTGCGGAGGAGCACGCCACGGAATGGCCGAAGCAGAAGCAGGATTTACAGCCCTCTGGGTTCTGGGCGTCCAAGTTAAAGAATCCCGGCTTGCACCTTTACAGGAGAGAGCCTGTCAAAGCCTGTCCCACCGATTACCCCCCCAACGTTCCATGCAGAACATGAATCTATACAGTGTGTATAATAACAGGGAAAAATGAAAAGTGTTTTCACATGACTTCTTATTATTCTGACGAAGTGCACTGAATCTGAAAAATGCGTTTTAGATTGAAAGAGTGCATTTAGAAAATTCATTTGTGCCACGGATCAAGTCCATGGCTGCGATTTACATATAAGATGCTGCATAAATTAGAAAGCGCATTAACAAACAAAGAGCACGGAATACGTATTCAGTAAGTGCAGTTAATGTAGTACACATTTATAGATGAGATGCCACAATAATCGCATTAAAGTATCTAGGGAAGAAAACAACTTAAAATTGCAGATTATTAGTAACCTTCAGATACAATTAAAAAGCAGCTAAATATAAACATATTCATCAAAAAAAAAATACATTGAATAGATTAAATTATGCAAATAAAAATACAGAAGCAGTGAGTAACTGTGAGAATCTGTGATGGAAGCTGGTGTAACTACAGCAGAAAGGGGGGGCAGAGCAGGGAGGTCACCTGTCGCAGGCCTGTCCCTCCACGGTGACTTTGCAATGGCACCGGCCATCCTGAGGGGCGCAGATGCCTACACTGCCCTCCGGGTGGCACTCACACGGCCTGCAAGGGACAGGGAGCCCTCTGTAATGCTCAGCACTCCTTACAGACCTCTATTCCCATCACCCCCAGCCCTTCATTCCCCCCCCCCCCGCGCAACACCCACATGCCTTCTCCAAGCACAAACACTGAGATGGCAGAGGCTCTCTCCAGCTGCCCCCGGAGGTTAAATGAAAGCACAGGAAATTATGGAGGCCACCTGACTGGAGGTCAGCACCTTCAGCAGAAGGGCTGGTTTGCTGTCATGGGGTCTTCCCTTCACTCATAGGGCCAGAGACCTTATGGCCTCTGCTTTGTTCTCTCTCTCTCCTCCACAGCAAACATACTCGGTCCCTTTCATCTGCCACATGCATTTTCAAAGAGCTGTATTGTGCAATCGATGTATTAAGGGGAGTGCAATTAAAAAGGAATTCAAATGATCCATTCCCTGCTTTGTATGTTCTGCTCCGCCGGAATGAATAATTTAGCCTCCATCGAGAAAGGGGCGTACGTTCAGCACCTCACGAGTTCCTTTGTTACTGTACCGAGCGCCACTTTGGGGTTCCACGTCCAAGCAAGTTATCGACGAGGCAGATCGATCAAACGTATTTGAGTACTCCGGATTTTCTGGGGGGGGCAGTGTTTTATCAGTTATTTCCAGATTTCGGTGTTAATTTCTGTCACTTCTCATTAATATTTGCAGAGCAGATGTGGTCAATAGGAATTAACGGATTTAAGATGGATTTAAGATGGTCAGATCACGGAGGCTTATCCCGACGACACGGGGCTGCCTGTGCTACAAAGAAATACAGTGCCTCTGCCATTAGACCCTGGCATCTTAATAATGCCACAATTCATATCTGAAATAATCTATGGCCGTGGCTCCCGTTTTATGAAGGTGAGTGACGGTCCTGTCTGCAGCCTGGTAATAGCTCAGTTCATAACCATTTCTTTTCCCACTTCCCGGCAGGTGAGTCGAAGGGCGAGGAGGCTGGTGGGCTGAGACATGCACTGCTGCCTTACCGGCATCCAGCCACCCCGAGCGTATGGAACCCGGGCTGACAGATGTCGCATTTCTCCCCAGAGACAGTGTGCCGGCAGGGACAGCGGCCATCAGGGGCGCACTGCAGGCTGAGTGACCCTAGAATGGGGTAAGCATAAAGGGGAAGCAGTCAGGGCTTGATGCCCATGGCCCCAGCATTCATTCTACACTGTTCCTGGGCCTTTCAAAGGGTGCCCCGTTGTGATGGTAATACTCCGGGGTGCCTCAAATGGGTGGAGAGGCTTTTAAAAACATTAAAAAAATGGTGGGGGTGGAGCGAGCTGCATTTCCTGAGAATCCAGATGGACTGAAATATCTCATACTCAAAAGGAATAGTGAACAGCCAGGGCGAAACTTTGATCAACGTTATTACATGGCCCAGGACACCATTCAGGATGTGTGCTGTATGGAATAGCAGCTGCTGGCAGCCAATAAGCCCCTGCCATTTCTAGAAAAAAACAACAAATATAGTCATAGGCATGGGATTTCAAGCAGAGGACTTCAGGCCTTTTAAAATGCAAGCCAAGGTCTGTGTATTGATATAAAATTAACATTTCTGTGCTCTGGCACCAACGTGGAAACATACTGGAGACGATTCAGCAATTCAGCTGTCTGTTTTGCTTAAGGTCACGGGGGAAACAGACTCAATATCGTTCTATTGGCCATGTACATGTAAATACACTAGGAGTGCACAGGACTGTCAGAGAAGAACAGTTACAGCACTGGACGTTGGCCTGAACCCCTGTGCACCCTTATGCAATATAGCGTGTACCCCTTTGCACCCTTAGGCAATATACCATGTACCCTTCTGTACCCTTAAGCAATATACCATGTATCCTTCTGCACCCTTACTGCAATATACCATGTAACCTTATGCACCCTTATTCAATATACCATGTACCCCTTTGCACCCTTATCCAATATACCATGTACCCCTTTGCACCCTTATCCAATATACTATGTATACCTTTGCACCCTTATCCAATATACCATGTCCCCATATACACACTTATTCAATATACCATGTACCCTTATACACACTTAACCAATATACCATGTACACTTACACACCCTTATCCAATATACCATGTACCCTTACACACCATTATCCAATATACCATGTACCCTTACACACCATTATCCAATATACCATGTACCCTTACACACCCTTATCCAATATACCATGTACCCTTATGTACCCTTATCCAATATACCATGTACCCTTATGCAATATACCATGTACCCTTACACACCCTTATCCAATATACCATGTACCCTTATGCAATATACCATGTACCCTTATGCACCCTTATCCAATATACCATGTACCCTTATGCAATATACCATGTACCCTTATGCACCAGTGTAGGAGAGAGTTTGATATTGGTCGGGATGTAATGTAGGGGCGTACATGTTGCCACTTTCTCCTATGCCCCTGCCCTTAAGATAGAGGTGGATTAAAACATTCAAAAGGCTCACAGGATTTCACACTTCACTGAGGTGCCAAAGTGGACTGTAAATGCTCTAGTTCTCTCAATTAGCTTGAACAATAATTTATTCATTTTAATGAACTAGCATCCTGTCTGGCTTGTGCCCGGCACTTCCTCATAAATGCTCCAGTCTCGTAATAGCCCTGTCCTGGTAAGTGCTATGGATGATGTGTAGACTAATTAATTCAGTAATACACGTTGCTTTTATGTTATGCTAATCCAGTACAGTAAGGAATCTGCTGGTCCTTACCCAGCATGTTGCAGTTGCAGGGAAGGCAGTCGTCCTGTGGAGAGTCACGGTGAAAATTCTCCCGGCAGCGCTCGCAGTGCGGCCCGTCAGTGTTGTCTCGACAGCCCACACAGCGCCCCCCACTGCCAGTGCTGCGGTACAGCTCAGCATCAAATACACATTGATCAGCCCGGTTGCTACAGTTGCACACTAGGGGTCAAAAAGGGGAGGGGGTGAGAGAACCAAGAAATCCCAAATTAATGATAATGTATATATTGCTGTGTGTGTACATTTACGTCTTTATTAACTTTGTACCTTTTGCTGGTGATGCATTGGACTTCATAAATGTTTGAATTGAGTTATTATGCACATCTTCTCTGGACATTTCGGCGTCAGAGACAGCTCAGAACCCATTCTTTGGGGACTAGTGTGTGCAAAGGGGCTTTAAAAAGACACATCATTACATAAACCACATCATTTAACTTGATTCCATGACTAAGTTCCAAAGCGGATGCTGCATTCCTACATATTAGTATTTATTTATTTTTTTGTTTTCAAGAGGAATCTTCTTTGACATCAGTAGGCATTAAAAAAAATATGCAAATCTGTTCTTATATCTGTACCAGAGTTTTGGACTGCCTGAATGAGACCTTCCCCAGGGTGCTTAGGAAGGATTATGAAGGTTTTGCACCATCGGATTCTGAAGTCATCATTATTTGATATTATTAAAATATCAAATTTCCAGTGTCAAAAGTTTAAGACTTTTAAAAGAGAGAACACGGAGAATATTACAGCAGTGCTGCCATCTTACTCATGGACACTGGATGTACCTGCTGTCACCTGTCTTAACAAAAGGGACATATGGCGCAGTATTATGTAAAAGACTTGCTAGTCTGTGCAAGTGGCTGAAATTACTTTTTTATTGGCTACAGGGATTATGAGTATTAATTTCTTTCAGTTTCAGATTTTTTCGCTCAGCAAGCCATCTGTTTAATTCAGTAGGCAGCAGTAATTAAAAAGCCCGCTCCCTAATAAATTGCGCTGCAAAGCCATTAACATGGCGTACCGCTTTCTGCTTTTCTCGTACCTTTCAGTCACCCGTGTGTTCCCACTCTGTGCAAAACATATCTCATAATGTGCATAGACTACACAGTGTAAAATGAGTAAAATGAGTATTTGCTTAATACACTTCTCAGATCCCTTTCCTGCTTTTTGTTGTGTTTTGTATGGGCTTTTATTTCAATTTATTTCTCCACTGCTTTAAAGGCAGCAGCTTTTTGAGTATATTGCAATGTGTTCCACATTTAATCCACTGAACTGCCCACCCAATGTTGATAAACACACATAACTACCACAAAACATTTACAATTAGTCTTGTAATATAACATTAAAGGACACCACAGAAATAATCTAAAATGCATTAAGTAAGAGAGAGACAGTGTCTGAAAAGGTGATTGGGGAGTGGCTGTCCACACGTACACTGGCACTCGTTGGCTGAATCCGCTGTGGCTCGAGCCCAGGGCCGGTCCTGGTAGAAAGGCTCGCACTGCTGGCAGTCGGTGCCTGTCGTGTGATGCTCGCAGGCACACGCCACCTTGCCCTGCTCCCCTTGCACGCACTCACTGGCATGACCGTTGCATTTACACCTGGTACGACACAGGGAGAGAGCTTCTGTCATTCAACTGCAGTGGGGCTCATTGCTCACGGTTGGCATGGACACGATTCCCGGCCCACTTTCAAAGGCTAAAGTCCTCAATCCCGAGTGAGAGGGCTAAATTAATCTAAATACAGAAATAATCCTTTTTTTAATCAAACAAAAGGACATTCGATGGCAGATTACCAGGATCAGAATTATGACCCCTCACCCTCTGACATATCAAGGTGAAGAACCACAATGCAGTACAAGAAAACACGTTCTTTAGAAATAGGAAAAATATTAAAAACATTCAATAGGAAACATATTCAATATAAATTTTGAATCCAAATAATTTTCAGTGCAGTCATTTATAAGGTCTAGTGGCTTCCAGTGGTTTTCTGCTTGTGCAAAATAACTTCTCATTCACATAATGTTTCGGCTTTGGAATCCAAAATGCAAAGGAGAAGGACGGTTTTAGCAGGCTGCTGTACAAACACAAAGGCGTTGACCAGAACTGCAGCTGCTTGAGGGGTTTCAGGCAGAGTGGAATGAAAAGTAAGTCAAAAGGGTTATCGAAATCCATCAGGGGAGGGAAGTATTTCAAAGGATCTTGGTTTGAGAACAAAATGCAGTATGTATCAGAAATGAGTGGGCTGAGTAATTCTTATGAAATTACCTGGAAAACCTTATGGATTTTGGAGAGAAAATTGTGTAATAATTTTTTTCTGTGTGTGTTTTTTCCCTGAATGTCTGAAAAAGGCAGCTGTTATTCAGGTAATATTTCTCACTGGCAAGAAGCAGGCTGAATCTTACATTTGTTGGTGGAAATGTTTCAAAGCAGAACTTGACGCATCAATTGCCAGTGTTCAGGTGCCGTGCGTACGAGCACTGATGTTTCACCTTTAGGGTTGATGGTATGAATCCCACTTTGCTCACCATAAAAATGTTGTGGATGGTTTGGGTTTTCTAGTTTCCTTCAGTTGTTCAGTGAACTCACATTTTCATATTACCTATACTGTGTGTGTGTGTGTGTGTGTGTATTCTGTGATAGACTAGCATCCCATCATTTATCCCTGCTGCCTGGGTTAATTCTGAATTCTGTAGAAGTCATTGGAATATGGCTGATGGACCCAGTGTTTCAGTACAATAAATCAGACTAACTGGAACAATCAACTACATAACTTTGTTGTCATTTCAATTCCTACATCAAATACCTGTATTTAAATTGAGAAGTTACCTTAAAATCAGCTCACCTTAAAATAACTGTTACATGATTACAAGTAACTAATCTTAACATGACGCAAATGACAGAAATTGCAGAAGTGTCCCATAATTCCAAATGTAATCTACACAAATTACATAAAAAAGAGATAGTTCTCTAAGGTTGATTCTCCACAGTCCGGCCAATGAAGTAAAAGTGCACAAGCAACTCAAGGCGACGTTGGGCGATGGGTACCTGCCCTGCTGACTTTACCTGGCACCCACGGAGAAATCGGAGATGGCGTAGTAGTAGGAACGGAGGACCTTTGAGTCTTTGAAGAATTCATCTCCGAAGGTATTGAGCCTGTCCAGTGAGATCAGGAGATCCGTGGCTGTTACCCACTCCTGGAGCATCGTAAGGGAGGGGGGGCGTTAGGGGTTCAGGAAGACTTCCACAAGCCAAGCTGACAAATCATGCTAATAAAGTCCCCTTCAGTGTTTAACCATCTCCAAGGCTGATATGGGGGGGCTCTTCATGCCTCCCAGCAGTCTGGGACGTGGCAAAACGAGGTTAAGATTCCGAGTAGAGGTTGAAAGAAATTGAATGTAATGAAAAATACACAACATATTATTCTCTAGTCAAATACAAATACCTCCTCAAAAGGTGCTGAGTGGTCACACAAATATACATAACACAAACATTGGGAAGGCAACACTGCAGAAATTTCTGGTATCCTTTAATTTTTTTCACTATTTTAAATGCTTTACACTGGGGACCTAATTGTAATTAACACATCTGTGGCAGTGAGGAGAAATATCCAGGGAATATAAGCAAAATGTAGGTGATTGGAGATGCAATAAAAATGAAAGAGTCCTCATCCTAGAAGAATGGCTGAAAATTGATTAGTGTTGTTTATTTATTGATCTAATTTTATTGACTCACTGTCCAGCATGGTCAAACTCAGGAGGCCCCAAACACATTTTACGAGGGTGATGCTGAGAGCTGAAACACGCTGAAGCTTCTTCATGAATGCCTTTAGTAGTTACTGATAGGATTTTGGGACCCTGTGCTCCTCACACATGCAGAAGTTTAATTGTGTACTCATTCCTAATTTGGTGGTTTTCAGTGAAAGTATTCAGTACACAATGCGTGGACATCTGCGCCTATGGACACAACACACATATTCTGCTTCGAACTGGGCTGAAAAACAATTAAGCTTTCTTTACCCCCTACAGCCAACAAGGTCAGACTTTACAATCCTTTCGAAATCCAAACTATGCCTGATACAGCCACCGGTAAAAAAAAAAAAAACACAACCCTCCGCATGGATCATAATGACAAATGAATGCAGTGCTTTAAGTGGAGAGATTTTATTGGTCTCTCCGTGAAAGATTCACTGCTGCCACCTTCTTGAGATTCATGGCAGCAGTAATGGCTCCAGCCATGTGATCAGTAATCTGCCCCTTACAAATCAAATAGGAGTGTTCCAGCAGCCAGTAATGAAACGTTATAGACAGAATGATCACAGTCCCATCTCTGCGGAATATTTATCAAGAACAGTGCTGAGCTTCTGGCAGTTATAGAGAAATGCAGACCAAGGATAATTTGTGTCTCCCTCTTGAAATTATTGATGAGGGTCTGCTTCCTAAAAATCTGATGGCTCACTTATTGACTTTTTTGCACTCTATTCTGTGAAGTAATTTTATTCCAATGAGCCATTAGAAGTAAAGTAGGCTGTGCTCCTGACTCACCTAATGTGAAATCATAAATATCCTCCAGTATTCCAGTGTCGTGAATGCTACAATATAATTAGGTAATAAAAGCTACAGATCAACTTTAAAATTTCCATCCCACTGACATAGTGTTGACTATGTTTCTGCAGGACAGCTTTCAGTGAAACAACCAAGAGCTTTCCCAGGCAGCACTGTTTGCGTAACCTTTCAGCACTTGGCTGGCTAAATAGGAAGCTTAAGAGAACTGCATTCTATGTAATATCAACAAATTTATTCCGTCGACGGTTCATAAATCATGTTGCTTTGAGAATATTTTTCTACTTTTCTGATTTCCAGTCACGGCTCATTAGTTAGCTTAATTACGGTAAGTTCCCTAAGTTAACTTTTTGAGAACTTAATTAGTTTAGTGAAATGGCATTTGCACAATTCAAAATTTTACTTCATCGACAAATTCATTTAAATCTTCTTTGCACAGTTTATATGCTTCTGACATACACTTTCCGCCCTGCATATAAACAGGCTCGATTAAATCCGCAATATAAAACCCATTACCATCTGAAAATTACAGTCCAGTTTCCCGTCCTTAACTTTTTAGATTGTCTGTTCCTCCAGGTCCGTCTCGAACTACGTGTGGCCTTCGAGACAGTGGTCCGTCACAATCTCCTGTATACTTCCTCTTCAATCATCACGGGGATCACTCTGTAATTGTCCTAGCTCTCAGGTAGGTGCCCTCAGGGGCAAAGGTGTCTAAGCCACACGTGTCCCTATGTTTGGTTCAATCCGGTCAGTCCTCTGGGACCCGCAGACAGTTCACATTCTTGCCTCCACCCAGTGCATGATGAATTAGCACAGTTTCCCTGTGTGCCCAAAGCTTTTCTTCCACGGTTGAATAACAGGCAGTTGAAGCTGTCCTCTACAAAATTGGCCTTGATATGTGTATATTCGTCCTATGATGGACTAGTTCTGTCAAGGGCATGTCTCATGCTTCCTGGGATAGGCTGCAGGCCTGCTGTGAACCTGCACAGGAAATGCAGTTCTGGAAAATGGATGAATAGTTCAAGATCATATCATAGAGTCCAGTACATGCATAAATCATGAAGCTCTTTTTATGCAAAGTAAGGTTGCCCTGAGCTAATCTAGTGTTTGCCTCAGCCACGTGTTCATTATGGAGCAGGCTGATTTCTGCAGCGACAGCATGCCCCGACTAATACACTCCTCTACCGTGATGAAGGCCCAGTGTGCGTTTCCTCTCTTCAGTGGCAACATCTCGTCTCAGACAGAGGGTCCCGCCGTGAGACTCCAAAACGAGTCTCTTATTATGACTTATTAATTTGATTGTTGAACTTCATCATGCCCTGGGTTTCCCTCATTTTCATTCAGGAGTAGAAATCTAATTTAAAACATAGCTTTTCTGCTTCACCTAAAATAAGAGCGAGCTGAACCATTTTAATGGATGACTGAACAAATTCAATTTGGATTCATAAAATGGTTGTCATCATCTTTAGATAAAAAAAATGTTTTACAAACTGCTAAAAATTATGTGCTTCAATGGGAAGCTTCTTATGCATTACTATCATATTTCTTTAGAATGAGAGCATAACCAAAACTATAGGCATCAATCAAATTATAAATATACAGATTTATTAAATAAGGAAGATGCATATAGCTATCAAACTTTCAATCTGGAAGTGATGTAATTTGTAATCAGTTTTGTGATCTGAAACTCAAATTCATTTCCCATAAACTGTCAGTTTATATTGGTATCCAAAGAAAAATGAAGATGATAGATTTATTGTCATCCACTTTTTTCTATACTGTAAGTTTTTAAGCTATTTTCTATGACGGAGGCACAAATCAAAATGCCTCTTTGGTGGGGACGTACTAAGTGGATTTGTCATATTTGCTTGCAAACTTACAAACTTTCAGTAAGAGATGTCACTTAAATACAATCAATAAAAAATATCAATGATCAAAATTTCAGCATTCAGTCCTGAAACATTATGTTGGACATACTGGACTATTCCTGATGTGTGGGCCACAATTTGACTACCACTGAAACATTTGCATATGTAGTCAATGGAAAATGCTTAACCTTGCTAGAAAGTATTTCAGAAGCATATGGATTTGGTTATGTTACCCAGTTCACGTTATACTGAGGGATTTTTCCTCACATTGCCCTGCTTTGTGCCCGCAGCTTCTGGGATGGGCTATGGACCCCCTGTAACTCTGAATGGGACAAACGAGTGCAGAAAATGAACGGATAGATGGATGGATGGATGGACAGATGGACGGATAGACTTCAAAGTGGTGCTGAGTATATAAATATGGCTCATAGGTGTCATGATAAAATCATTGTAGTGATAGTTAAGCTACAACACATGGCAGTCCAGATACTAAATATATCCAATTTGACTTAATGGTGGTGCTGCAGCGGACCACTTAATTTTCAACAGCTAATATCTGCTATAAAACTTTAATGGTACAAGTGGCATGTCAGCTGTTATTTGGACAATCAAACTGATCTGGATGCACTTGACGGTGTTTCTAGGGAGCAGTAACAATTTTTCCGTGATGGTCCCCTATAAATGTATTACAATTTTATGCCTGTTAATCCATGTCAAACGACAGAGAGATAATTTGTCATCCCTGTTAATTATTAATCTGTGTTCTCTCAAAGACAGAGCTGACAGATACAGATGAAATATTAGCTCCAAATATTAATATAATGGGATAGAAGTAGGCAGAGAAACAACCTGACATTAACTACAGCAACATAGGTCAAACATGACCTTGACCCTGAGTTTTATATCTTTTCAATTAATGCATTTTGTTATTCATCATTCCAAGAATTCCTCGATTAACTTGATTTTGAATATTACAAATACGTATTGTCTGGTTTAATTTTTTTTGTATTACTACCCCATTAATGCACAACAAAATTTACATGTACTGTATGCATCCTCTGTGGAATTAGGCAGGAACCTTTGACTGAGCCAAGTAAACCAGAAGAGGTGTGCAACACTTCTGCACAGTGCAACACACCTGTGTGCAAGGATCACAGTGACAAATACAGTAATGTAAATTGTTTTGAATGTATGCAATGACAGTAAAACTAAACAAACATAAAAGCAATACAAGGGCATGCTACTTAGTGCTTTCCCACCGCAGGAACCTTCTTCAGGGACTAGGAACTTCTATCATGTTCCCACTTCAGGAACTTGGCCTGATTGTAGCTCATTGGAGATAGTTCCTGAGCCTTTTTCTAGTCCCTACTGTGGACTAGATACATTTTGCTCAACCAGAAACTACTGGATGGCACTTATAATGATAAGCTTTACTGACTGGAGGACCACAAGCACTAGCACTAACTTGGAAGTTACGCAGACGTTTTGGGGAAATGAGGAAGAAATAGTGAAGCATAAATGGAGCAGATGGAATTACTTCGGTATCTTAATTACATTAAATGCATCAATACCTTTTTGCTAGCATCTCCATATTTCTGCATTGAGCCAATACACGATGAGAGTTGTCCTGAATTTTTGGCCTGCAATTGTGATTGATCCCCTCCAGCGACTTGGACTGGGGTTAGTGTTGTAGTTATAGTACACCACCTGGGCCATACACCCAATTTCTGACTGAATTTGGGGAACTCCTGACTGATTTAGTTATTAATTTAGATAATATTATAATACTTGGAGACTTCAATATACATGTGGACGTAGAGATAGATGCCTTTAGTAAAAGTTTCCTGTCTCTTCTG
>JAODKN010000114.1:14162708-14177647 GCA_026774425.1 Petrocephalus zakoni
TTCATTAAAATTCAGAGCAAATAGGAAAAGCACTCATGTACATAACAATATCCCTAACTTATTGTGAGTAGTGTATATAAGCACCCTAACAAAACAGTGTGAGTGTGATTAATGTGCTTATGTGGCCTCAGCCTTCGTGTGGAAAACAATTCAGCTCAATAGATGATCTTTCTTTCTGTTTCTTTTTCTTTCTTTCTTTCTTTTTCTTTCTTTCTTTCTTCATGCCATGCTCCTCTTATTCTGTATGGCTTGTCTGAACTCCTATCTCACCAGGAAACCCAAATCTCTGATTGAACCCAGGCCTCATGACCGCGACCAACTCATTATTAATGCTGCATGCAGTACAGTCTTGTGACTTTTTCCAGGGCATTTTAATTTCAAATCATTTTCAGAAACTCTTATGTTTCATATGTTTCCATAGTTTTTCTCCTCCAGCTGATGTAGCATGCAAATAAGGAGTAACTACATTCTATTCATTATGCATTTAATCAGGTGTATAATCTCACAAGTCCTGATAATAGCCAATCAAACACCAGCAGTTCATGTGAAATAACTTTACAATAAAACACTAAAATGTTACCAAAGTATACTATGGGTTGTATTCTAAGTCAAATAAAATAAACATAATTTGTGGCACATCCAACCAATCACAAAAGTGAAAGATCTATCCCAGTATCAAAACACAATTTATTTATGTGTGTTTGGTTGCTATATGGTACAAATTTACAGGCAACCAATTAAATAGCAAAATTACCAGGAATTCAGCTACCGTTCAGGTTCGGTATTCTGGATGCGTTGTATATTGCCAAGCTACGCTTTACACTGCGGCTGATGGAGCGTTCCTCTCTGCTTTTCTAACCAAACTGTGACAGTAGGTGTTCTGCTATTTTTATTTGCTCTAATCACTGGCTACTCTTTTATGTACTGTATATTCCCTGCTATTTGATAAGAAATTTAGATGTATATAAATTACATTTGTAATTTTTCTATCAGCACAAATGTAGTCTTGTTTGACTATAAAAGCACATTAATCTGATAAATTGCAATAGGGTTCTGCAGATACTGTAGGCTGTGGACACAGTGTTGTGTGAGCCTGGGTTGCTCTGTAAATTTCACCAGCACTTGGCGGAGCAGGAGGAAACACGGCAATGATACGGGGCTGGGCGATCTCCTGTGTTTCCATGGTGATTGATTATCGGCTCCCGTTCCCACAGACTCTTCAGTTTAATGAAACCAAGCTGGCTCTGTTTGGGCTGCTGGACTGGACATGGTTTGAGGTTTCAGACACAGCTAGCTGAATTGTAGGAGCATGGCAAGCCATATCCTCCTCCTCTTCCTCGTTCTCCCTCCTCTCCCCAGGCGTTCTGAAAATGGTCTCATTGATATTGTCTATAATGAAGGCCCATGTCTTTGTTCTGTCTTGTGGCATCATCACCCACCACGACCTTGGAACCTTATTTATTCTTTACTAAATTTCCACTGCATTCTGTTTGCAAAAAACTTTTCATACGGAATTCCATTACATCCACATGATATGTAATATGAAAAGGAAAGTGCTGTTTTTTAAAAACTATTATCATACAGGAATCCAATGGTTATAAGATGCACATGCAGACAAAATAATTGACACCGAATTACGTTATGGTAAGTGCAAATTCATAATACATTTATAGAACATTGAAATGAGGCTTTTGCTACTTGTATAATGTTTGTTATTAATGTAAATTAAAGCTGATGTCTTTTTTCATTGAAAGTGTAATGAATGTAAAGCTTTAAGACATGATAAGGTATACTTCCATGCTGCTTATTAATATTCTATGAATGCATTATAAATATGAAGGTGTGCTTAATATAAGTCATTACCAAATAATTACAAACTAATTAGGAGAGCTAGTAAACACTTAATAATGCAAATGTCCTGTTGATATCTGATTGGCCTTGAAACATGTTTTTGTTATTTTAACACAGTGGAAACAGCCAGGTAGGGAATATGGGAGTTTCACAAGGTGGACTTGTCATTGGCAGGAAAGACGGATTGTAGTTTCATTGGTTTGTGAGCAGCTTATGTTGGGCCTTGAAGATTTATGGCTCAAACCCAACCAACCATCCATCCATTGTCTGCCATTTATCTGGGGAATGGGCGTGGGGGTAAAGGTCTAAGCAGGGATTCCCAGCTCAAACCAGCCCCCTCCTGTAGCTGGAGATGCCTGAGCTACCTGCACTGGCTCCTTTTGATGCGGAGGAACATGAGCTTGACTGTGAGCTCCTCACAAATGTTCAAGCTCCTCACCCTGTCTTTAAGGTTGAGCCCAAGGAAACTCATCTCTGCTGCGTGTATCTATGATCTCATTCTTACGGTCACTACACAAAGCTTGCGACATTAGGTGAGCGTAGGAACATAAATCGACAGCTTTGCCATGGCAGAATACGTTACTGCTGATGCTGGACCGATCCATCTGTCAATCTCCCACTCCCTACTTCCTCACTCATAAACAAGACCACAATCCACCCTTTTCCGGTCAAGAGTCATGGCCTCAGACGGAGGTGCTGATCCTCAACCCGGCTTCCTCACACTCAGCTGTAAACCGCCCCAGTGCCTGCCGCAGGTCACAGTCTGACAACACTTACAGGACCAACAACATAAAGAGCTTTCAAGAACTCAGGGTGAATCTCACCCACCCCTGAAGCCTTACCACTGAAGAGTTTTTTGACTACTTCAATGACCTCAACCCTAGTGATAAGTGAGTCCTCCTCCAAGTCTTCCAGCTCTGCTTCTTCCAAGGATGGGGTGTCAGTGCGATTCAGGAAGTCCTTTTAATACTTCTTCTGCCACCTAACTATGTACCCATTTGAGGTCAGTGTTTCTTCATCCCTGCTGTAAACAGTTTGACTGTTGGCCTCCTCCTGAGTTGTCTGACTGTTAGCCAGAATATTTTCGAGGCTGACCGACAGTAATTTTCCACTAAACTCAGGAGTTCACTAAACTCCTCCCACCCAAGTATGGAAGGCCTCTTGCTTCAGCTTGACAGCTTCCTTTATCGCTGGTGTCCACCACCAGGTTCAGAGATTGGCACCACAACAGGCACCAACATCCTTATAGCCACAGCTCTGCACAGCCACCTCAGCAATGGAGTCCTGGAACCTGGTCCATTCTGGATCCATGTCCCCTGACTCCCTCAGGATACAAGTGAAGTTCTACAGAAGGATAGGGGCCTCTTGCAGATGCTCTGCGCACCCCCATGTCAATCCAGCATCTTTCCCTGCCATCTGGTCCAACTCACCACCAGGTGGTAATCATTTGACAACTCAGCTCCTCGCTTCACCTAAGTACCCAAAACATATAGGTACATATTCGACGATATGATTACAAAATCAATCATTGAACTGCAGCCTAGGGTGCTGTGGTGTCAGGTGCACTTATGAACATGGCATTCGTTATGGACAAACTGTGGTTTGTACAGAGGTCAGATAACAGAGCATCACTCTGGCTCAAACTGGACAGGCTATTCCTCCCATTCTAACCCTTTCAGGTTTCACTGTCGTTACCCACATGAACGTTAAGTTCCCCATTAGAACAATGGAGTCCCCGGAGGGGGCACATTCCAGCACTCCATCTAGAGTCTCCAAAAAGGCTGGATACTCCGAACTGGTGTTCGATGCATACATAGGTCTCCTGGCTTAAAGGAGTTAAAGTTAACTCCAACGTACTGGCAGTGAACCAGCGGCCTATAAGTATACCCACACCTAACCGGTGCCTCTCATCAAGAGATTCAAGATTCTCAGGAGTTTCAAGATTCCTTATTTGTCACATGCATAGTTATACAGGTACAACATGCAGTGAAATACAAGGGCAACTCCAGAGTGGATTAAAGTCCTGCCCCTCTCTAGGAGCCCTAGCTGTACATTGAGGGAAGCCCAACTGTATCTAGTATCTCTCTACCTTCCACCCAAGCTCAGGCTCCTTTCCCAACAGAGAGTTGACATTATATGTGCCGAAAGATTTTGTCACAGACGATTGGTCCACTGAGGCCCTTGACTCCAACTGCCACCCAATCTACACTGCCCCAGACCCCAAATACCACATCCTGCAGGTGCTGGGGCAACAGGTGAGTGGAGCTGTGTTTTCTTCCTAGGCTGTGGCCGGCCCAGCCACCAGGTATTCACCCAAAAGCTCCTGGTTCCAGGGTGGGGCCCCGGTCTCCCCAATCTGGGCAGGGTTACATCTCCCTCTATAGTATTCGTCATGGGGGTCTATGTGAATCCCGTTTAGTCTGGCCGCTCACCTAGGACCATTTTGCCTTGGGAGACCCTACCGGGGGCAATTGTCCCAGAGAACATAGCTGCTAGGATCATGGAGGCACACGAAGCCCTCCTCCATGAGAAGGTAGCGATTCATGGAAGGTTTTCTTTTTTTTCAAACCAGTTGTATAATTTTCTGTTCATAGCTTTAAAAGAAAATTTAACGCTAAATTGTGCATAAAGCTGATTATAACTAGTAACTATACTCCCGTTATCTCAGGATTTCTGTTGCTAGTATGATGCTCTACACTAGAAACTCCATGGTTGCAATATAAACTGAAATATATAGTTTTTATAATTAATTCTTCTGATTTATTTGGGTTATTAAATATAGAAATTAGCCAATACACTCATTCACCCAAGTGGATTAGGTAGAAATTTTAAATATAATTCCTATTTGGATGAATTGTATCCTTTTAAATATTCATGCAGTTCATAGACACTTATAAATATTTTATGTCTGGAGTTGAGCTCAATTAATTCAGCTCAGCTGAGTTGGATGATTTTAAAAATACTTTCCACGTGGTTTAAGAATAAGAACTATTTTATACAGGTTGCCCAAAGAAAAAAAAGAAAACATGTAACAAAAAAGTATTAGGTGCTTTTTCCATCGTGTGTGTCAAATCAAGTGAAGACAGTCAGCTGAAATTAGGGGTCTGTAATTGCTGATTAATATGAAAAACCACTGAAGAAACTAAAAGGTCAAGAGATTACTATATTCATTAATCCCAAAGAGTAGGCACATTAAACGCTGCATGGGTCACGTTGCAAGTTTAATTAAAAGTTAATCAAACTTTAATCAAAATATAAAATGTATTTGGTGATTCCTATAGTGCAATTATCACTTATTTTCACAGTTAATAGGCCATGCATTACAATTGAGAGTAAAGCCTTGTTTGTTGATTTGGTAAATTTCCTAGTCTCCTAGTTTCCTAGTCTCCATATGTGGCAAAGTATCAAAAGTGTCAGCTTCTGTCTCTCCCAGTGCAATGGCTACCAAGCTCTTATTTGTATCTGGATACTCAGACTGTTGGGAACATTGATTATATAGAGTATAGTGATCATCTCAGGCATTTTCAATTTATCTTACCGCCTCTAATAAGGAATGCAACTGGCTCTACACTAATACACCTGAATGACATGTTCATGTTAATGGCCTCTGTAGAGATGTTCGGTGAATCTGAGCTCTGGGTGGGTTACATTGTTCACTGTAAAGGTCAGTAAACTTCAGGAGAAGCTGAAATGCTTGATGTGCAGTGTGAGAAGCCACAGCGTCACATCCAGAGACAGGCCTCCTTAAACAAAAGTGAGCACTGCAGTGTGAAAGACAGGACAGCAGTCACTAGCAGAATACTAACAATGAAGTTATAAATCACACCATGTAAATGCTGCAACTCTGTTAATGTGTGAGGCCTCTAAGCCACTTTTGAGGTAGTCTGACATGCCTTGACATTTTTAAATATTTTACCTTTTACATTTTTAAAAAAACATTTATTGCAAAGTGCTACATATTCTTTCATTCAGGACAAACTCAGCTACAATAATTGGAGACCATTCAGAACGCCATTCTTCTATTTTTTTTGCTTATATCAATTTTAAACATACACTTTTCAAAAACTAATTTTCAGAGGTGCTGAGAAATTGTAAAAAAACACTTCATAATGCCTATACAGTGCTGTGAAAAAGAATTTATCCCCTTCCTTATTTATTATTTTTATGCATATGTTACACTTACATGTTTCCAGTCATCAAACAAATTTTAATATTAGACACAAAATATTAGATACAAAATGCAGTATAACAGAAAAAAGCTATCCAAACCTACCTCGCCCTATGTGAAAAAGTTATTGGTAAATCATGAATTGACTATGATCAACCACATTTATTGTAAAGCTGAGTTCAATTTCACTAGCCACACCCAGGCCTGCCAGACCTGGTCAATCAAGAAATCACTGAAACAGAACCTGTATGACAAAGTGAAGTACTGTAGGCTGAAATATCTCAAAAAGCAACACATCATGCCACGATCTAAAGAAACTCAAGAACAGATGAGAAACAAAGTCATTGACATTTATCAGTCTGGAAAGGGTTACAAAGCCATTTATAAGGGACTCCATTTGGGACTCCAACAAACCACAGTGAGAGCCATGTGAACCTTCCCCGTAGGGGCCGGCCTACCGAAATCACTCCAAGAGCGCATAGATAACTCATCCAGGAGGTTACAAAAGACCCCAGAATCTAAAGACCTCTAAAGACCTGCAGGCCTCACTTGCCTCAGTTAAGGTCTTTGTTCATGATTCAACAATAAGAAAGGGCAAAAATGGCATCCATGGGAGAGTTCCAAGGTGACTGATGAGGCAAAAGGTTTGTGTCCCATTACATCTGGCGTAAACCTAACACAGCATTTGATAGAATGAACATCATACCAACAGTCAAGCTTGGTGGTGGTAGTGTGATGGTCTCGGGCTGCTTTGCTGGCTCAGGACAACTGGCTGAAACTGATGGAACGATGAATTCTGCTTTCTACCAGAAAATGCTGAAGGAGAATGCCCTGAAGCTCAAGCCCACTTACGCAGCAGGTTATGCAGCAGGACAATGATCCAAAACAAACCAGCAGGTCCACCTCTGAACGGCTCAAAATAACACAATGAAGGTTTTGGAGTGGCCTAGTCAAAGTCCGGACTTACATCCAATCGAGCTGCTTTGGCATGACCTTAAACAGGCCGTTTATGCCCAAAAACCCTCCAAAGTAGCAGAAATGAAACAAGTCTGCAAATAAGAGATCCCTGCACAGAGATGTGCAAGACCCACTGCCGGTTATCGCAAATGCTTGACTGCAGTTCTTGCTGCCATGGGTGGCACAACCAGTTATTAGATTTAGGGGGCAATTACTTTTTCCCATAGGGCCAGGTAGGTTTGTTTAGCGTTTTTCCCTTAATAAATGAAATCATAATTTAAAAACTGCATTTTGTATTTACTCTGGTTATCTTTGTCTACTATTAAAATTGTTTGATGATCTGAAACATGTAACATGTAAGTGTGACAAATATGCAAAAAAATTAAAAATCAGGAAGGAGGCAAATTCTTTTTCACAGCACTGTATATATTTGAAAAGTAGACCATTCATGGTTTCTGGGGCTCCTTTTAATGTTTCTATGACAAAAATTAGCAGAGTTCTTTTTTAATGGTTTGGTAAGGTTTCTGTTTTGATGAAGTGGGCGGGATCACTGACTCCTGAGGGTTAGAGCAGCAGGCTTCGGCTGTTATTTCTTTTTCAATGTTTTGTCTGCTACAGAGAGGCAGGGCTGTGTAATTTCTTAGATGCCTTTCATAACACCTTTCATGAATGGCCTTTAGACTTGGAGGAGCTTTCAGTAAATAAATTAAGGGTATGCAAGCACATTCAACGGCACAAATAAGGGCAAATCTAAATGCTAAACCCTCTACTTGTGTGTTATGACTTAAATAAAGACATTTATTTTGTAGTACTTATGCATTCAAAAGACATGTCTACATGCTTTGCAAGAGTCAATTTTAATACTGAGGAATTTTCATGACCAGCGATAGACTGGAACCCTGATAACTGTGCAAACCCTGCAGCGGTCTTTGGCAGGTCCATAGGGCCTATGAAAAATGGCTGGAGGATAATGCAAAAAAGTACTCAAGTATGGGAGCTGCATGGATCAAATGCATAAAAGGACAAATGTTTTGTAGCAAAAGATATAACAATCGCTTCTTTGTAATGAAAATGAACAATTCAAATGTTCATCCATTCCTCATGACCGCTTATCCAGCACGGGCTCGTGGTGAGTTTGGAGCCTCAGACACAGAGATAAGGAAGCACTCTGCTTGGGAGCCCAGCCCAGCATAAGACATGTGCATATCTGCATACACAGCAAGCAACTGTATGTTTTTGGATTTTGGGAGAAAACTGGATATCCTGAGCTGGTGATGATGTGAACATTCCTTCTTCCATACCACTTATGTATGGTCAGGAAGCACAGAGCAGGGCACACTCTGCATGCTTATCAGCTGTAGGACGCACACACAGTCTGCTGTAGGACACACAC
This sequence comes from Petrocephalus zakoni, assembly GCA_026774425.1. Lineage (NCBI taxonomy): Eukaryota > Metazoa > Chordata > Actinopteri > Osteoglossiformes > Mormyridae > Petrocephalus > Petrocephalus zakoni. The sequence goes on from JAODKN010000114.1 coordinate 14,171,078, forward strand.
ATACATAATTCATTCATGAAGTATGGCTATAAGAATTTATAAAAAGGCATAAGAAAATATAGTCATCTGTATTATGCATTATGAATGCTCTTCTATGCAGCACAAATTATCCTTAATTCTTATTACCATTATAATGCATTATGAAGGTAAGCATTCATAATGCAAGAGAGACATGGCTATAATGTGCTATGCCTTTTTATAAATATTTGTTGCACAATTCAGTACAATGCATTATAAGAACAGTTATTAGGCTTAATGAATAAAGGGGTTTCGTAGAAAGTGTTACCGATGTGTAACATCAAGGCTATGAAACATATGGCAAACATCGAATGCCAGCCTTCGGCCAGCTTGGGCTCCTCTTAAATACTCCAGACTGGTGGCAAAACTGTGCAACGGTAGCCTGTGATACTGTTGGGCAAATATTTTACCCAAAGAAAGGTGAGAGATTGTGGTGAGAGATTGCAAAGGCCGGATGTAAGTGTTGGGGCAGAAGGGCCTTCCGGTGACTGGGAGTGAGGCACCAAACCAGCGAATGTGGGAGATCACCAGGAAATACACAGGGCTGAGTCACGCGCAAAAAAACTATTCCTCAGGCTATTTATATGGTGATTTATGTATTTTTAATGTAAAAGTATTAATGTATCATGTTTGATTCTGACATCAGTACAGATTAATGCAATATTTCATATATGCCTGCCCCTACTGTGATGTGTGACTAGGTTTAAATTTTAAACAATTAAACTGCACAACTGTATCTAAGTTGAAAGAAATCTAATCTAAAATGATTTTTTAAACTTGTGTTTAAAAACGGATAGTAGTCAGCTATAAAACTGGTTTTATGGAATTTAGGACAATCCAACCTGCAGGGAAGATATATTTTAAATAACATCTCTAGAACATATTTACATAAGTAAAAACATTGCCTGAAAGCATTGTCTCCGTTCTTTTTTGTGATTTTTGAGAAAGATATTTGCCTTAAACTGTTTGAGAGTTTTGTGCAGCTGCCCACTGCTATGTCATGATGTCACATGCGGATTAAAAGCAGAGGACACATTTCGCTATTAATTAATTATTTTCACATGGTAAGCATGCAATTCCTTAATCTATTTCAGACATTCATGGCTACGATGAAATACTCTTTTCTCCAATTGTTTGTTGTGTTCTGTCTTGTGCTGAGAACTCCTCAAAGAAAACATTCGGCATCCTGTGATCCATCAGGCAATTTAGAAGCACCCCTTTACGTAACATGGTTTATTCCTACAGGTAGAAAAATATCTACAGAAAAACTCACAAAAAAAATCGAGAGATCATGCAAACTCCAGATACATGGAGAGTCAAACATGGGTGTGGGAATCAAGAACTAAGCCCAACAACCCTGGAAATGTGTAAGAGGACAGTAACAAACACTGACCCACTGTGCCACCCATTACGTGCTTGAATAATGATAAATTAGTATTTAAAGATACATTTAAAAAATGATCTTCCAAACACTTATCCTTAGAATCATGGAGAAATGCACTAGAAAGGTCTGGATCGTTTTCATTAGCTTGGCATAGTTGAATGCATTAGCATCAATTTGATGCTATATCCCAGTGACTTGAATCAAATATGGCACCAGCAGAGAAAATTTCTTTTTAATTTCCAGACATAATACTTATAAAACATTTATTCTCAATATTCTAAAAGTGAAAATGTGGCACACAAGATGCGCACAGTCCTAACACCTGGCAAATGGTGTATCTGATTTCGAGGGGAAAATTCATTCTACAGTATTATGTACAAAATAAACATACAAAATAGCTTTGTGTGTGACTGTTCTGCCTATTCATGCATCTTGGAGAAACAGAAGAGGTATTTCATCCTGATCCAGTGGCAATCCCTGCTGAAAATCCTTTCAAAAGGAGCCTTGAATGACCAACAGATCAAACAGTGAACCTTTAATGTGGCCACTGAAATGTCAAGATTAGCCTCGGAGACACGAGTATAAAGTAAAACTGCTAACAAACGGGAACATTTGGCCTGCGTTATATTTTCATTTAATGTGGAGCTGGCGATAAAAGCCAACATTTTACAGACTCATTAACGTTGCACGTGGCTGGAGTGAAGCTGTCAGTTACTCACATCTATTATGGAAACTTGCATTCCTTCTGGAGTGTCAGTCTTAAGAACACTCCAGAAGTGTTAAGAAATGCTTAATATACATGTAACTAAAAAATCAATGTTTAACACTATTAGTCATATCAGCACCAAATTTTGTGATACCTGAGGTTGATAATGAAAGCAATGATTGACCAATGCTAATGCCCTCGGCACATTGCGTTTGCTAAGTTTATTTTATCTACCTATCTCTTATCCAATGTGATATATGCTTTAAAAAGCAGGGTCAAAGGGTTCCTGGAGTGATTGGGGTTAAGGGCTTAGCTCAAGGGCCCAATGGTGACATCACTCTGCCAACCACAGAACTTCAACTGGCACTCACTGAGCCACACACCATGATTTGTGCCTGCTATAGGTTAGCTTGTGCTTAGTATTAGAGGCATGTAACCTAAACAAAATACTGACTAATGGAGGCTGGCGTCAAACACGCCAAAATGAAGTCCATCTATCTCCTGTGACTGCTTATCCAGTTCCGGGTGAGATATCCTACTCCATGCCAGGAAATATAGGGCAGTGGAATCCCCGGTTGGGGTGCCGGTCCATTACAGGGCACACTAAGGGCAATTTATGGGCAATTCATGTTTTTAGACTGCAAGCTGAACGCTACATAAACATGAGGAGGACATTGCATATGTGTGTGGAGTGCCAGAGCCAGGAGTCTCTCAAGCCCAGAGGGTGCGAGGTGGCACTTTAACTCACTGTGCTGTAACAACACCTGGATTAAACGATCTAATAAACATTAATGCAAAAAATTAGAATGAAATGAAAGAAAAACAGTAATCAGGTAAACAGTGACTTGAATGTATGAAAACTGAATGTTGAATTGTTCCCTCAACAGTGAAAGGAGACCTCTCCAGGTTATTCATAATACCCTAAAAAGCCAACTTTTTGACTGTATATATACACACATAAATGAAGTAGCTATATACATAGAACATCTGCACAGTCAGATCCTGGTCTTTGTCAATGTGACTGCCATTGTTAGCTGGTATTGAAGTGCTACAGATACTGCACACTTTTGAAGATGTCCTTCCAAACATATTTTGTTTAGAGGACACTGAGCCCATTTTGTATATTAAATTAGGCAACCCATTTTTTTCCCACTCAGAAATCAACAAATAATTAGTCATTAAACAAGCTAATTTGGCAACTTGCTATTTAGGTTACTAGTATGGCTGCCATCTGTTTTAAGGTCAGTTTTGTTCTCTAACATACCCAGATTCAGTTTACTAGGGTAGAAGACCACGCTAAGTTGTGGGCAAGAGACTCGCAATATTATAAAAGGAAAAAAAGAAAAGAAGACTAATGAGATAGGATAAGGTGCCAGTGTTTAACCTACTATTGAGCATTTATCTGGGGTTGTGTATATTTTCTGTATATCCATCAATATTACATGGCTGTATATATTGTAATTACATATTATATATATAATATTTATAGCAGGCAGCACAGAGGCTGCCTGGATAGCATGGTTACCTGACACCTGCAGTACTGGACAGTTTGAACCAAGTCTCTGCTGTATCTGGAGTTAGCATGTTTCCCCAGTGTGGTACACATTTTCTCTGGGTACACCAGTTTCCTGCCACTGGGTATTACTGTGTGCATGTGCCCTGTGGTGCCCTGGCATCCCATTCAGGCTGTACCCTGATTTTACACCTAATGCTGTTTGGGATAGCCTTGCCCCTTCTAGGATGCCTTACCTCTAACTGTCAAAATGGCCCCTTCCCGGTCTGTATTCAAGTCCCGTGTTAAAACGCATTTTTACTCAATGGCTTTTAACTCGCTGTGACCCCTCCAGGTTTTTCTTTCTTTTATAGTGTCATTGTTTACTGACTGTTTCTATTGGTTTGTCTTATTTTGTTTTAGTTTTACGTTGATTCTGTGTTATTCCCTTTTTGTTCAGCACTTTGGGATCAACTCCTGTTGTTTAAAAAGTGCTTTATAAATAAACAAAATAAATATCAAGTTTTTAAATAAACTTGATTTGATTTGATTTTGATTTGCCCCCAACGACCCAGACCAGGACAAGAAGATGGATATGATACTTGTCTTTTTTTTTTTTCTAAATAAATGAACTGATACGATGGCATATTCACAATGCCCAGAACTGCTACTCACTGCTGTATTTCATTACTTTTTTTATGTTTGGTATACCCCGCGACCCTGTTCGGATAAGCGGGTTAGAAAATGGATGGATGGATGTTTGATATAACTGAGTATAAAATTCTGAATCTGTTGAAGACCTTGGTGACCGCTTGTGAAATCAGAATTTATGCAACTTTGCAAAGCTGTCGACAATAATATAGTGTGCTCTCCAACATAAACCATGTATGTCCACTCTTGACAATTGTGGCTTTTTACTATACATGGAAAACACCCATTCTCCTCTGTCTGCTGATAGCGTTTGAAATCGAACTGACTAATGAAAAGATGTTTCATGCAGCCTTCTATTTACCTAGTACCCATGTTTATACTAGTTTCTGCATTTGTATTCATGATGGTCGTTTGTATGGCTTTCTTTATATCGCCATGGTTAGCAACTTAGCGTTGTCAGCTAGATAGCCAGCTAACTAACATCAGTGTTAATTGTGAATATAAAGTGAGACAATATTTTACCTTGTTGACACTGACATACTCACGTAAGTTCATTTAAATCATTCACTGAGTGCTGTGTAAAGATACTAAGGTACTAAGGTTTCTCACTGCACTGCTATAGGTTTATTTTGTAAAGTAGTTTCTGAGAAAATGTGTTTTTTTTTCATGCTCCTGAAATAATGGATTTTTGGAGATATGTGTTTTTCATCAGACCGCTACCATATTCAAGACTATTCAATCACAAGAATATTCAATTGCACCCAGTCTCCCATTTCAGTAACACTGGGAATGCTACACTTTGTATAATCAGTTTTAGTGAATACCAAAGTAAGTTCTTATAACTTGCTGCAGTCACTTTTAAATACACTTAGTGAAATGCTTGAAAGTGAATCAGACTGGTACAATGATGTGTCTTTCTGACACCTGCTGTCCTTTTCGTTTGCTGTCCTGTTCAAACCCAGCTTCGCATGTACCCCCATTGGTCAGGAGTGTACCCCACCATGGCGGCTGACAGTGGAGCCTGGAAGGTGCCTGCTATGCAAATCCAGTGCTGACTGAGGAGCACTTAAACTTGCACAACTCTTACGGCTATGCATTTCCTGAAGATTAGCTCTATGCTATTTAACCCTATTTGACATTATACATCTCAAAAGGGGAATATCTTTACTTTGGCTTAGTGAATGGCACTTTTATCAAAATACCTAAAATTTGCAGCATGTGACATTCATTAACCTGCATTTGGGGCTTTAATTCCATCTGCATCCTATGCAGCAGCCATTGAAAATACAGGCAATGTCCTGCTCATTTGTTCTGTGCTGTATACCCCACCTAGGGGGCACTGCTGCGACATGTAGCTCAGGTTCTTTCCAGTGGTAATGGGAATGGTCATTTATTACAATTTATAAAGATGCATTTAATGAAACTCAATGAAACTAAAAGCCAAATTCCAAATTCAGCACACATGCAGTATTCAGTACATAAGATGAAGAGTCTGCCTTGCTAAATTTTTGACCAGGACAGAATTTCTATAGATATATTTTTTTATCTTTAATTTGCATCAGATTGTTGCTCCTCATGGCAGCATCTATTGTACTAAGTGACCTTTAGACATTTCTAAAGCTCATTATTGCTCATTTTGGCCATTCCAGCCTCTGTGGGGAACCAACTACAGCCGTGCTGGTGAATCACAGATCTTGTGCTCTTTTGTGCACCATTTAGGGGGAAGTGAAAGACTCTGCATGGCCCGCTTGGCTGAGACCCAGCGTCACCAAATGGGACAAAGCTGCCGCTCAGGATGAATGGTGCCATTTTCTCAGCACACCGGTTAAATATAGGCTGAAACCATTTAACATGGTATAAGGGTTACGACTGGGTTATAACCAGGGCTGGAATTATACGGTGGCTTTCGGGGTAGTCACATGCACAAGCATACATATAAGTTCACTGCAGCACACTCAACTACATGGTTAATGCTAAGAACATTCAACTATTACTACTGCAAATGAATGGGGTGTGAGTGTGCCCTGCTCTAGGCTGGAACCCCATCCTGAGGTGTTCCCTGCCTCCAGACCCCCCGCGACCCTGAACAGGATAATGGAAAATGGATGGATGGATGGATGGATGGATGGATATTACTACTGCAGGCAGTTAGTACCACCAGTAACATATAGGCACAATAGCAACTACATAAGAATCACGCAAGAATAATAGCCTAATCAGAGCAAACAAAAAACAAAATCACAAATTTAACATAGACAAATGTAAGGTAATCCATGTAGGGAGCAGGAATATAAAGTACAGGTATTTTATGGGTCCTAC
>JAODKN010000114.1:14200353-14211299 GCA_026774425.1 Petrocephalus zakoni
TGTTGTGCACAACCATCTGCATATTTCATGAACATTATGAAATGAAATCATGTTTTGGAGGCAAAAAAGTCAACATTTTCAGATATGTCAGGTGCACACTGTATATGTAATACTGTACATTATATGTAATATAATTTTTGGCAATCGTAAAGCTGTGGTATGTAATGAAGGATTATTTCACTGGAAGGGTGCTGGTGCAGTGGTCCGTGACTAGCCTTACATAGTGACTGGTGTTAGGGATGCAGTAGCCAATTAGTCAGAAAATGAAGTTCTTCAGCACTGGTATAGTGGTGGCTTTAAAGCCTGGAGAACTGAATTCTAGGCTAATGTTATCCTCTTGGGTGATGGTAAAGGTGTCTGTGAGTTGCTCTGCACATTGCTGGAGCACAGAACCACAGTATGTTTTCTGGTTTGGCAGCCTTACATGGACTGATTCTGGATAAGGCTCTCTGTGCGTCACTTGTGGGTAGACAGAGTACCTGCTCTTCATGAGGAGGGGTCGTCTTCCTCACGGGCCGAATGTGCAGTGTTTGAGAAGTCATTTTGTGTGTCTGAGAGGGAGGCATCACCAACATAGGTATTCTCAATTTTCGCTCATAGAAATTCATAAAAGTCTGAACTTCATCTTCTCAATTTAGTGCTGCTTGAAGCTCCAAATTCCCAAAAAAATAAGCACAAAGATGCTCTTGCCTTGCAAAGCAGTCTCTACTTGTCAGTAAATTATTTAAATTCCCTAAACCATGCATAAAAACAGGGAGAGGGTGCCTCAGTCTCTCTGGCATTTCCAAATAAAGCAAAAATGAGTTCTGTTATCGGGCCTGATACATGCCTTAGCCCATGCTGCAGCTACTGTACATATCCCAATCTTACAAAAAAAACAGCAAGTCATGCATAATACTGTTTTACCATCTTTTTTACCACATACTCTTTAAGTTATAATGGGAGCTGTGGTTGATATAAAGAAAATTTGTAATGCCTAAAAGTCATTTAAGCATAAAGGGCAACATATATTTACCAAAGTACATATGCCTCTATAAATTTCCATTTCATAAACAAAAAAACAGCCCGCAAAATAATGAGGCTTTGGCATCAGGCAAACTGTCATTTAATATGGGTAGAAGAGGACACAGAAGCAATTTGGAATGTAGCCCAAGGTTATGTGTCAGTATGAGAACCTGGTAAAGAGGAAATAATATCAATTTAATATTTAATTTATGGCAAGCTTGAATAGGTTTTCATAATCGCAGGCCTCTGAAGCTGCAGTTGCCCCTCATAAAATAAATGTTTAGTGAAGAGATATTTGCTCTGCCATTAAAGAACAAACAGGCTCGCATTCTTCTCTGATACTGCCCAGTTCTGGATGTAAATTTGTAATTTAATCTACCATTAATAAAAAACTCCAAATTCCCATATCAAGCACTATTTTTCTAGCGTTCCAATAAACATGATTCATATTCAATAATTCTTCTCTATAGAGACTCCCATAAGTTATACCCAACAATGATGATGATTAGCAATCATCTCACGGTTTTTGGCTGCTTAGGTCCTGCTTTAGTGAGGCTCTTTTTAAAAACTGCTTCGCAAAGCCTACTTTTCATTTTTCTCATAAATATAGTTGTTTTTTTCTGTAATCTATTTTTGAGTTCTACTTTTCATAATTATGGGCTAAGTTGAATAAGCGTAAAATAATATTTTTCTCAAATGGAAACTTTTATGACTAATATTAGACACTTAGTCTGTCACTTAGACTATCTTAAGAATTGATGTTAGAATTTCTTAAATGAGTTTCATTCTCCAGTTGAATATTAATAACTAACACTCTTGATCCAGTCTACTACCCTCCGTTTAACAGTGATTACTATACTAACTACATAAATATTGTACCCCTTTTGCTCATTCATTTTTCACTTTTGCTGGTTCGTTATCCAGTTTGCTTTTCCCCTAGGATGTGCAGAACATCACGAACAAAGGCAGTGGAACTTCTTCATACAGCATCTTGATAATGCACGTTCCCTCCGTATTTTTCTTCCGTGTTTATTATATGTTCGTGTTCTCCCAGGGATTGTGCATTGTGATTCTCTCTGGATACTCCAGTCCAAAGTCAGGATATTTACTGGAAATGGTCCCTCTACATTGTGTCATTTGTCGTGTGCTGCAGTCACAATCCGATCCGAGGTATAACTTGCTGTGACAAATATTTGAATATTCAGGATTCAAGATTCAAGATTTTTTAATTGTCACATGCATGGTTATACAAGGTACAACAAGCAGCGAAATGCCTCCTGATCCGCTCTTTTGTAGACTGTGCAAATTTGTAGACTATGCAAGAAACATCCAATAAAAAAAGAACAATAACAAAAAAACATCCAATTGTGCTAAGGTTAAAGTGCAAGAGGGTATGTTCAAAGTGAACGATAACACGGACAAATGAAAAAAAAAAGTGAACAGTGCAACAGTGTGGGTGTGGTGAGGAGTACCAGAGCACAATGGGCATCAGGGTGTGAGGTCCAATGGCAAGTCCAGGGTCAGAAACCTTATGGCCTGGGGGTAGAAACTCCTTCTAAGTCTCTCAGTCCTGGCCATGATGTTCCTGAGTCTCTTTCCTGATTTCAGGAGCTGAAACAGGCTGTTGTTGGGGTGGGATGTGTCCTTGGTGATCCTGAAGGCCCTGCTCCTACATCTCTCGATGTAAATGTCCTGGAGAAATGGAAGGGCTGACCTGCAGCAGCATTCTGCTGCGCGGATCACCCTCTGGAGGGCATTGCGGTCCTGAACACAGCAATTCCCGAACCAGGAAGTGATGCTCTGAGTCAGGATGCTCTCCACAGCTCCTGAGTAGAAAGTTCGTAGGATCTTGTAGAATATGCTCATCTTTTAATATTTTGGTAAACAATCAAGCCTAATTGGGCCAACCGTATGAAAATACAATTGACTGAATTTGTCCTTTAACACATTGATTGAAGGTCCCTCTACTGGTGCATCAAGCCAAAATTATAAGAACAGGATAAGCGTCTGAACCGCAGAGGATTACAAAGGCAGCTCAGGGACTCTACAGGACTATAGGCGGAGCCATTTAGTCTGAAAGCATGAAGGTCTTCAAGAGCAAGGCAAGGCACCATCTAGGAGGCTACGAAGAACTGCGTGGTAGGATGCTAGGGTCTGCCTTTCTACCTCAGCTGAGATCAAGGTTCATAACCTCTGCATCTGAGAAATATACAGAAAAACAACAGTTTGCCAAAAATATCTGTATGATTTGTATGACCAAGAGTTGGGGAATAACAAACAGATGAGCCGAAAGTATGTTTTTGGCCTGTGTTTGCTCTGCCATTTTGCCGCAGTAAGCATGCCATATCTGTGGTTCATTGTGGTTTGTTCATCATAACTGGTGATGCTTGGCTGTCTTGGGCCTTGGAGGACTTTACATTATTTGAGAAGGCAGACTACTCTATAGCATGTGGTTCAGTGGGCTAAACCTTTGTATCTATCAACGGAACGAACAGTCACCTATCTGTGGATTCGGGAGCAAGAGCTGTAACCCCCAGCTCTACTGGCACCACTGTGGCGGCTGCCCTTCGCTGCCAAGCTTGCTCTCACATTAGTATGTGTCAGGAGTGACGGTCAGCCTGTAGGGTGTGCGGATGGAGCTGTATAATCTGTCATTAATGAAAAGGGGCCAATTACTCTTTTCAGAGAGATACTGTGATATCAATTTAACATTATAACTTTCAGTTTAAAAATATGCAAACATGCAGAAATACAAGGGATTATAATTATGTACATAATGTATATAAAAGACATTTATATGTTTATTGTATCTGAGAAAAGCATCACTGCTATACCTCACAAATCACATTATTGATGCTTAATAAAATGAAGTACTTTACAATACAATACAATAGATTTGATTCATGGGAATCATACTATTTATTTTACTAAACATTATTAATGGTCTCAGTCTTTTTATAAAGCAGTATAGACTTCTGTAATTTCACAGGCTATTCTGCGCATAAAAATGTTTCTTTCTCCGTGCATGTTAAAGATTCTATTGGAAAAAAAACATCACTGGAGAATCACTAACAAATTTAAAGCGCTATTAACCCTCAGAAGGGAGTCAATTCTCTTTGAGACGCATCAGTAAGGGATTTAGCTTCAGTATACAGGTCTATGCAATATTGATTTATTTATATCAGGTGTGAAAATTCACTGCAAATGGAGTTAAAGGAAAGCAGTAATGGCGGGGCATTTCGGGCTAACACAAAGAGGGAAGTCAATTGTTTACTATCACGGCACATCAGTGGGGTGATGATTGAGACAGTAACGAAGATGAAGAGGTAACTGGGCAGAAGAAGAGCCTTACTGCCAAGACCTGCAGGTTCCTTACCCAGCCTGCAGATTCTCCTGTATGGTTCCTGACAAAAGCAGATGGCGTACGGTATGGAGGCTCAAAACTGCCATTAGGTAATGACCCCTGAATCCAACTCAGCCACTATTCTGGGTGACCCATCTGTGTACACCACCAGACTCGCCCCTTAAATGTAGCATTGCAACACTAATTTGCATTTGCCAGAGGACAGCGGTTTTGTAAGGTCCTGGCCTTTGGCTCATGAAGTCCAATGGAATCAAATTATAAATGTCAAAGGTCATAAAGTACATGGACAATAGATATACATATGGTGTGGAGCATGACTGCAGCCCTGAATAAACAGGACGAGGTCTTGTAAGCAGCACAGAACCTCCTGTGCCCTTAGTGAATCGCCTCTTTATCAGGGACACGTTTCACAAGACACACTATGAAGACAGCAATGACAAAGGGTCTTGGTCTTATTCCACGTATATAAATCAGTTAGAACTAATAAAATGCTAAGTCTCATCCAATAAAAACAAGACAAAGGTACAAACTTACCTCTATTAGAACTGATAGAAATGCAGGACAAAGGTACAAACTTATTGATTATTATATATACTTATACTATGTATACGTATTGAGTATAAGAAACTTGTTAGGATTGTATAAGGGAAATGGTATATGGGTTACAGTGTATTTTTGTAGAACCCCAGTAGGTTGTACATTGGTGGTCATCATAGGATAAACAAGTTAAGGAGAGCCTGCATTACTGTAAAAGTACAACCATCCATCTTCCATAACCACTTCTCTGGTACTGGGTTACAGGGAGCCCGGAGCCTGAATCTCAGTCTAACGTTATAAGGTTATTCAGAGCCACCATCTCACCAAACTGCATGTTGTTTTTTCTTTCCATGGGAGCCCTAAGTACCTGTAACAGCACTTTTACAAGAAGCGAGCCGTACCCGAGCTGTACCTGAGCCGTACTTGAGCCATACCCGAGCCGTACCCAAGCTGTACCTGAGCCATACCCATGCTAACACAGCTCTACTTACTAACAGGACTGAAAGTGTGACCATCCCAAGCTGGTTGCGTCACCACCATCTGATTGGTCGAAATGCAGATGTTCTTCATCTGTATGCATGGATTATCTGAAGGGAAAAAGGACATTCTATATAATATTCAATATTCATTATTAGTAGTATCACACGCTGAGATGTATTGATGCATTCCCCATATCTCGAATCTCGAATAGTCATTTAAACAATCATTTATACAGCAATTTAAATGAGTTTAAATAATCATTTAAATGACATATTTATATATAATCATTTAAATTACTATTTAAATTACAATTCAAAGAACCATTTGAATGACATATTTATTTATTGAATATAATCGCAAAACACCCTCCATACTGAATGGAATGAATTTATAATGCTAATTTACACAAGCAAATGCTAATTCTGTGAGCGTTAGATGCTTACGTAACACAGCGATTCTCACAGACTTCCTAGCAGAAATTAGCACGTAGTAAATCATGATGTACACCTTGTCAGCTCTTCAGCTTGACATCAGTCTCGCTCTCCAAACCTGGCAATGCCTTTACCGAGTTGACCCTTCTGCAGTGGATAACCAAAGCAGGCTAGAACCGAGCTGTAACTAGTCTCTCTTCGCGGTACAGCTCAGGTATGGGAAGGTGGAAAAGTGGCATAAGAAACTTGCATAAATATAAAACTTTCACTAACAAAGAGGTTAGGGCTGGGATTCAATGTTACCTATTTTTTTTTTTACCTTTAAATGCGGAACATTTAAAACATATAGAGCAGATATAAATATCTAGGATGATATCTAGAATATTCCATTCACATTTCCATGGTCGAGCTACTTATCCAGGAATCACAGGGCCAGGGGAAAGTGGAACAAGCTGGGTGGGATGCCGGTCCCAGGATAATTCACGATAAAAAGGGGAAATGCGTATGCTAAAACCAAAGCCATCACAGCTTATTAGCAAAAGTCAGAACTATGTAGGTAATACACAGAAATATTTGTAATCTTCTATAATGAACTAATAATTAATATAATTTCCATTCAGAAATTATAGTGAAAAGGGTGGGCTTTAAAAGAGGTAGGGAACGGGCATGGACTCCTAACAGACAAGGCATTAAACTGTGTGTGTGTTTTTGGAGTTTGCATGGTCTCCCAGTGTCATTGTGGGGTTTGCTCCGATTTCTGCCCACAGTCCAGAAACGTGCTGAGATTCAATGGAGTTGCCAAATTGCCTGAAGGCGTGTGAGTGTGCCCCGTGAGGGTCTGGTGCCCCATCCTGGGTTGTTCCCTAATGGATGGATGGATGGATGGGTTTACCAATGCACAAGCACATATGGATGAGAACTCTCAACAGTTAGTTACATTCTAATTGCAGTGCGTAACAAGCACATCATGTAATACTCCTTACCTCAAGTAATCTGATTAAGTTGCACACAGAGAGACTGTTAACATACCTAATGAAGGGTTTACCCAGGGGAGGTTTGTGACATTCTTTACCCAGGGCAAATAAGTGAATGGTGTGGTCGAACCCATGTGAGGCCATGACCAGTGCTTCTAGTAGGGGCCAGAGCTGTCATCATCATGGGGACTAAATCGGTGGGGATTTATACTGCAGGCTGCTCAGAAGTGCTTATTGCAGTAATTACCTTCTGTCTCTACTCCAGGTTTGCCTCACTGCCTGTTGTTAGAATTGCTGTGACTCAGATAAGAAAATGTTGGATAAGCCTAATGCAGAGCAAATTGAATATAAAGCCTAATTATAAGTTTTTGCTGTGCATCATGCCCTTGGAGGCGAATGATGGAGAGATAGAGGGCCTTGGCAAATCAGGAGCAGTGTCGAAGGCCTGCAGTCTTGTAAGCGGGAGCGGAGAATAACAATAGATTTTCTTGTTACAGATGCAAGCGAAGATTAAGGCTTAAACCAGCAGTCACCTCTCGGTAAGAGGTTCATCCTAAGGGTATTGCATCAGGACTCTAGTGTGCTTAAAAAAACACAACACATGAATTTATACACAATGTAGGAAACAAGGAACAGATGGAACTAATCAAGAACCACAAGAGCAGTCACCTAGCCCTCTTATCTTAAAATTGTTAACCATTTTGAAGCTGACATTCTCTTTTTGTGATGCTTTACAAAACACCATGACATCTAGGCTGGAGATGTCTACAAAAAAGTACATCTTAGCTATTAAGCTATAGCTTACTTCTAGAGCATACACTTGGTATTTTGTTGCCCGCAACTAAGCTAAAGAGCCAATTCTTAAAAAAATGTTCCCTGTGTACACAAAACTTTATAAATCCTGTGATACTTTATGGTTTAATTAAACGTGAATCAAAATACAGACTATGGCCAGGAGGTAGCTGAAGGTCATTTATGATACAAAGAATAAATTCTTTCCTTGATATTTGTGTGTGGGAATTGATTGTTGTTGTGTTCATTTCTGATCCAAAATAAATATATGGCTGCTAGAGTATTAAAATTTAAAATTAAGCAGAATTCAAAACATGCAATTAGTATTTGTCTTTGTTAAGAGAGGCCATGGTTGTGGTACAAGATGCCTTTAAAAACATTTCAAACGTGAAAAAGGGTAATGAGAGCGAAAAAAAAGTCTTAATTAAGACGTCATTAAATTATTAGTTTTTATTTTTCTCCAGTTGTAGACCATTTTAAATATTTTCATTTATTGTCGCCATGGCAACCAGCAGCCACCACTGGGTTAAATACTATAACTGGGGGCAGGCATAGCAGCTCAGTAAGCAGTAGGGTTGGCTCACTCCTCTGGGGAGGAACGGGCTTTGGACCTCCGCATCCCTGATCCCCCAATGAATGGAGGGGTGCATATCGCACTATAAAAACCATTTTGTGTTAGTACAGTCACCTGATGTTCGTACTGGACCCATTTTGGTGCAGGTGGGTTCATTTTATGTGCATTGCCATGTGAAAAATGTAAATTCCTAGTGGAGTAATAGTGTTGCCTTGTAATAGTACACTCTCCTAAATGTCAGAGAAAAGGAAGCATCATCATGTGGCTTATTCCCATATTTATCTTTTATGGTCTTTAAATTTCCTCTAACCCAAGCTGCATCAGTAAAATACTTCATAAAATAGTAAAATATAAGAAGTCATATTAAAAATGCCAGACCAAGATAATTATCAACATTCTTCATGCTGTAATAGTTTTCATGGGTTCTTGGTGTTTTATATTATTATTATTATTATTATTATTATTATTATTATTATTATTTTTATTATTATCAGTGTAGTGTTAGCACTGTTGCCTCAAACCTCTGGGACCAGGGTTAGAATCTCCACCTTGGCTCCATGTGTGGGGGGTTTGCACACTCATCCCATGTTGTTGTGGGGTTTCCTCCAATTTCCCCACAACCCAAAAAACATGCTGAGGTGAACTGGAATTAGCAAACTGTTCATAGGTGTGAATGGTGTGTGACCCCTGTAACAGGTGTGGTATTAACTGGGAGGACAGAAGAAGTTCCTGTTAGTTTTTATTAGTTTGTTACTCTTAATTTGTATATGTTGTAACCTTAAATCGTGATTTTGGTCCTGAGCAAATGTACACTATCTACCCAAATAAACAGCTTTAAACATTCCCTTTCCTAAGACTTATGCTCAGTGCTGTATGTATTGGTTTTAACATGTAAAGCACTTTGTTCTGTGTGTATGTGCTGTGTAATTAAATTGTAACACTTTACTTGAGGGGCCACAGGTAATTTAGTTCAGGGATCAGTAAGCAACCAACAGTCTCTGGTTAATTAATACATTACGAGTGTTCTACTACATTATCCATGCTGTCTCAAGTAAATCATTACCAAATGAACTTTACAGGCTGATGAGGCTGAGAAGAGCAGCTTTTGACTCTGCTTGAGCGAGAAGGAGAAAAGGTGGGGAGATAACATCTAACCCAAAGGCAGGAAATGTAGCTGGCTGATGACCCCGCAGCCAACCTAGGGGTACAGGAGGAGGTGCATAAAGCAGGTCCGCACTTACCTGTATAATCAACACCTGCTTACTTACTTACTTTATAGTTGAGTATCTCTTTGAGCTGGTCTTCTTTTGCGAAGACAGTATTGAACATAAAGATATACAGCTGACATGACACAGAAGAGCATATGGCTTATGACTGCATATGGCTTATGACTGCTTATGACTTCAGTCACTGTGAAATTACGCCTTGTCAGAACACAATTATTACATTCCTTTTTTATCATCTGCTGTACTTAGACACTGGCTGCATTTCAGAGATCTGCTGTCAGAAACTGTTGGATGACAAAAATGCCCGGGGTGGGGTGATGGATGGCTATGGAAGAGGTGTGCTGACCCGCACGGTCCTTACTCAGGAGGCAGAACATTACCCTCTGCTCCCCGCTATGGAAGTTACCCTGCTGAGACTCATATTAGCTGTAGTCACACCCCTGCCATTGCTGAGAGGGGTCAGAGTAGCTGAAAATTTTTACAGCAGAGAAACATTATTATGGCCATATTTCCATTCAGATTAGAATATTGTCTCTAAATTAAATTAAAAATGTTCTAAAATTGAAACTGCTCTGCATAAAAGCTACTCCAACTACTCCAAACACAATCAGATAGATAATTTTAAGGAGCACCTAGTAAGGCAGGCTGATGGTGCGATACTATATCAGGACTCTCATCACAACAAATAGACACACCGCACTGTTCTTTTGATAAAGAGTGCACTCTTCTCATTTAGCATGGTACGCATAATGTCTCCATGTGTCATGTCCTGTCCGTTCGATCCTTCTGTGTGCCCCGCCCCCTTATTAACCCCGTGAGAATCCTCCTGTTTCCGCCTGTTTCTCGTTCGGTGTTAATGCTTTGCTGTATTTAGTCCGTCTGGTTCTAGTCTCCCGTGTTCGGTCATTGTAGCTTGTTGTAGCTTGTTTTGTGGCTTGTGTTTTGTAGTTACCCTTTTTGTTAATAAATGCCCTTTGGAAGGGCTGTACCCCGCAGCCAGCGATTATGGGTCGTTCCTCCCGTCGCCGCAACCGTGACAGAATGACCGAAACACACATGCGACCCAGCGGCTGCCAGCCGGCGCCGCCTTACCCGGAAGCTGAGGATGATCTGGATGATGCTGACGACTTCTTCCTCTTGCGTGGGAATTAGCCGCTGACCGGAGAGGAATGGATGTGGCAGCGGATGTTGGAAGAGGAGGACGCCGTGTACCCCGTGCCGCGCCTCGCCGCGGATGCCGCCGCCGACCCGTGTGCCCTCGGGACTCTTTATTGGAGCCACCTCACTCTCCGTGGGTTGTGCCACCGTGCTGCTGGGACCAGCAGCTTCTCCCTTCCTGGGAACGGGCCTGGTCTTTAAAGGGGCCAGGTCCTTAAAGGACGCTATCCCGCGGATCCGCAAGATCTCCAGAAAGGCGGTACTGGCGGCGCCTGTCTCGTCGCCTGTTCCCGTTCCAGTCCCTGCTCCCGCATCGGCTCCAGTTCCCGTTCCAGTCCCGGCTCCCGCATCGGCTCCAGTTCCCGTTCCAGTCCTGGCTCCAGTTCCCGTTCCAGTCCCGGCTCC
>JAODKN010000114.1:14257656-14273459 GCA_026774425.1 Petrocephalus zakoni
TGAGGGCATCTCTTTGGCACAGCCCTCTACAGGTCACCCCACAGATTTTCAATTGGATTTAGGTCTGGGCTCTGGCTGGGCCATTCCAAAACTTTAATTTTCATCTGGTGAAGCCATTCTTTTGTTGATTTGGCATTTTGTTGATCATGCGGAAAGGTGAAATACGTCTTCATCTGAATCCTACAAGATTTAACATTTTTAAGCATATGTTAACACTGTCAGAAATTATACTTGGGACAATATAAATAGTAGTTTGAAAGCAATAAAGAAGCTGGCTTTATTTGCCTGAACAATTGATAGGCACAGAAAACGGCCAGTGGACTTGTTAATACAAAAGGCCTTAGAGTAATGGCAGGCTGGCATGAGACACCCCAAAGTGCAATCACACTCTCCCATCAGCTGAGGCTCTGGATTCAGGAGTGAGAGTAAACCGGGGATGGAGGAATCAGAAGGTTCGGACACTAAACAATTGAATTGCTCATCATTTTGTCATTCTTTCCATAGCTAGTAGGTCTAAATGATCAGGATGAATCATTGTGTGTCAATTGTCAGATGAGCACTGGAGTGTAGCCGAACTAAAGACCTGGACTAAGCCTTTCTGTAATGTACCAGGAGCATAACATATTATAACATCCGTATTGTATATCACACCCTGAACAAATGCCCAAATGTTCATGGCTTTGCCAGGTCATTCAGTAGGTAAACAGAGGATAAACTTTCACTACACTACAATGACAATAATCCTATCAAATAATCAGATGGATAGATCATGAACAAAAGGCATTCATCCCGACAAGATGCATATTGTTTTTATTGTTAAGATTTTTGCACAGCTGGAATCCATGAAGAAACCTGTTTGCAGGAATACCTTCACTATATAAATTCAGAATCCAGAAGTCCTAGAACATTATCTCCATCTATTCCCTAGGTCCAAACTCCGCCCATTCCCAGTGACACTGCATCATAACTTAAGTGGGCTATTATGTCCACAAGGGACTGAAGTATGCATTTCACTATATAATTTTCCGAGGACATAATGTGTGAGGTTTTAAAATGTGATTAGGTGTCTGCTAGAGGACTTTGTTCTTCTCTGACCAACTATCTAACTGGGATCTACACAGAACCTGATCTCTGCAGCTATAATTCTATAATTGCCCATCTTGAAAATTAATTTGTTCTTACATTCTTCACAGCCTGTTCTTGATTCTCTCTTTGTTAAACAGGAGTATCACTCGCTTCTACCGCCATGTTGCTTGGGTGGGCATTAAACCCAAAATGGCTCCAATGTATTCCCCATAATAGAATTCTTTTGGCCCTCAGGAGAGAGGGCAGGTCACAGCCGATGAGCAGAGATAATGATGCCCTGGAGTCTGGTCCAGTGCAGCATGGTGCTGGACCTGAACAAGGCAGTCAGTGTTGATGTTAAGATGATGATGGCCATGTAGAACTGTGTCATCAGTCTATGGGAGGTTTAATTTCCTCAGCTGCTATACAATGTTCATATTCTGTTGTGTTTTCTGAACAGAGACAATGTTGTTCTTGTTGTTGTCTTGAGAGATTATGGTTCCCAGGAAGAAATTAACTGCATTAACTTTCATGCCATAGATGGTGGGCTACGCTTTTCCTAAAGCCCAGGCTTCAGAGTATTAAGCTACAGATTGTTTTAACTGTCTGTGGACTCATCATCGTCATGTGAGCCCCGATTAGCATTTGTGTCATCTGCAAATTTCAGGAGATTAACGGTTGGGTTGTTGGAGACACAGTCATGTGTAAAGAGACAATAGAGCAGTGGAGAGAGCGCACAGCCATTTGGGACTCAAGTACAAAACCAGAGAGTATCTGATGTGTGTTTTCCTAGCTTCACATGCTGTTTCCTATCTGTCATGAAGTCAGTGATCCATTTACAGTACAGATGGAGTCGGGCATAGTAAACTGAGAGTGCTTTGATTGAAAAACTTTGGAAGTACTCTATCGAATGCAGAGCCAAAGTCTTCAAACCGTAACCATATGTAAGATCTTGGGTAAACTAGGTGCGAAAGGATGTAGAGAAGGCCAACATTGATTGTATTGTTTGTTGACCCTGTTTACAAACTGAAGAGGGTTCAGCTAGGAGCCTGTCATTGTCAGGCAGGAGAGTACAAGTTTTTTGAAGATCTTCTTGACCACAGAGGTTGGGGCAACTTGTTTGTAATTATTTAAAACTTTGATTTGTGTTTTTAAGTCAATAGAAGTATCTTTGTTGTGGGCAGGACAGTGCAGAGGTCCAGAGATTGATTTAAATTGTCTCTGTGTCAGTGACGCCTGTGTACTTGTACAGTGTGTCAGGGAGGCAACAGAGTCAGAGTGTGGGCCTGAGGCTACCGTGGTTTTTGTCTGCTGAAGAGTCTATTGATATTCTCTGGGCAGATCATTAGTTCTGGTGGAGGAGAAGGAGCAGGCAGGGTGAACTCTGACTCATAGGGGTAAGAGGCTCCCAGGTTAGTTTTAAGTCAGTATAGATATACAGTATAGGTATGTACAGTATATTGTTTGGATTGTTGGCAAAAAGATGATCATCCATGGAGTGGGCGATCATCTTCTTTTTGCATTTTGTAACCATCCTCCATGCCTTTCCACACTATGGATGACGTTTTCAAAGTACATTTGCTAGACAGTTCTGATGGCCTTATCCTTCCTGTTTTTGGCAGTCTTGAAGCGTTTATTATTCTTATAGGTTTCTTCATCTGCCCTACAAAGCTGTCTGGGTTCTGCTGTAAGCAAATACATCTGCCCTCGCAAACACTGATGCACCATGTCATAGTCATTCATCGAGGCTGTCTATTGGTCGTGGTTGCCGATTGCTCCCCTAAAAATATCCCAATCTTTAGAATCAAAACAACTTTTTTGCTTCACTGGCCCATATTTTCACCTTGGGTTCATCCGGCTTGGAATAGTTTTGTTTTGCTTATACTTCGGCATGAGGGAGACCGGGGTGTGGTGTAGTTGGAATGTACCAGAGCCACATGGGGAGTGGGCCAAATGGTCAAGTTATCCTCCCTGATGGCACCTGTCATGCGCTGTCTTTGTTTATGGAGATCCTTACTTGGATACGCCCTGTTAGAATCCCCTATGATGGAAAGCAAGGAATCCGGATTGCTCCGTTCCACCCCAGTTATCTGCTCAGCTAGTCTCTGTTGTTCTTCACATATGCAGGACTGTGATGGAATACATATGCCAGCCTGAATAAAAGAGATAAATTCCTGGGGAGCAAAACCACTTGCTGTGCATTTCAGGTCAGAAGAACATAGTTTGAAAAGCAGTGTGACATTGTTACTCCAGCCTTCATTAATGAAGAAGCTCATTCCTCCTCTTCCTCTTGTTTTCCAGGAAAAGAGCAGCTCACAATCTGTTCTCAATAGCTGAGAGCCAAGTAGCTATAGCGCACTTTCTTTGACTGGCATATACATGTTTCTGTGAAGCACTGGGCAGATAAGATGGACATACTCTTACTTGTCTTGGTCAGTAGCTTCAGGTACTTCAGTTTACTTCAAAGTGAGTGGAGCTGTCTCCCCCAGTGCTCCACACAGCGACAGGCCTGCAGCTCCATTGACTGACACATTCAAAAAACAAGCAGCTTAGAAAAAAATTCAGATGAAATTTTGGTGTTATCATCAGTTCTTTAGTGTAAGAGATTGTTTTTTGACAACAACTATAAATCAATTTATGAAAACCCAAACAATAAACTATATGTGGGATGTGTGGCTGGTGTTCTGTGTGCTCTCCTGTTTAATATTACTCATCTTCCCCAGTTACAGCTCTCATCTGCTCCATAATGTGGTGGAATTGGCCTCAAACTGTGTCATCATTATAATTATTATAACTACAATCCTACGCATTTATCAGATGGTCTTCATTTAGCGTTATAATCCTTAAATCTTATTTCTAGGAATTTGAGGGATAAGCTTGAGTAGGAAAAAAACGGACATCGTAATATAACAAATGTGCATATCACGTTGTAGGAAATAAACGCATAGTATTTATGCAAGTTGGATAAGCAGTTGTGTAACATCACTAATCATTTTTAGAAAATGACAATATAATGAGGGTGGTTTAGTGGGTGGTCTCACACCTCTGGGATTGGAGGATTGATTCGCACCTCCAGCTCTGGATGTACGCATGCTGCCACCATCTCGTACCAGCTTCCTGGGGGTACTCCAGTCTCCGGCCACAGTCCAACAAACACGGACGAGAATCAATCAGGCTTAGATGAATAGTGTCAATATCAGTATCAACATGAAAATAGTATATAGTGATCATCTTAGTCTGCTCTCATCCCGTTGTGGGAAAAATACAGGAAAAATTTATTTTGAAATTAGTATTTTACAAAACAAACTGGATGTTTGGAAATGTATGTCACAAGATCAGATCGTGTCCGATAAAATTACTGCAGAGACGTTCTGCTACACAGCTCTGATAGTTGTTGTATCACAGTCAATGTGCAGTACAAATATTAACAGAATTTCCCTCTGGATCAATAATGCTTCATACTTTATCCTATCTGCGCTATATTTAATCTGCTTTACATTTCACAAAAGTACAAACATACTCCATTCAAAATGTACATACATTTACACTAGTGTAAACCTAGGGCAAATTTTTGTGCATAATAATAAAACATGTCTTTATAAAATCATAGACAAAATTTTAATCTATTGTAATTCTAACCCCTTTAAAACTATTGTGCAGGTTTACTGAGAAAATGGCAAGAGAGAAACAGAGAATCAGTAATTACAAGTTAAACTGGGGGAATCCGATCTCACCAGCCCAGGTCTCTGTTTGTGTTGTTATTCTGCTTATGCAGGTAGAGAAAGCACAAGTCCTTACAGAGCTTGAATATTCCGGTGCCCTAACCCCTATGCAGTGCAGCCGCTCTCCGCCCCGTCGGACGCACAGCATCCAGTACAGCATCGCTTTGCTGTAAATCACTTTTCCCCTGCCAGCACTGCAGCACCCTTGGACATGAGTAAATAATTTTCTCCCCTGGGAGGGAAGCACTCAGCTTGGTTAATCACTATTTCCATCTGTCTAGTTGAATTTCTTAGGCACTTCTGTCTCCTCTACACACATACATTTCAAGTCACAGGTAGACGTGTTACTGGATAATCCCCATTAGCCTCCGAAATCAATAAATCTAACGGTCCTGTGAGGGGGATTATGAAATAAGGGGGAACAGAGGGCATGTATTCATACTGTATGATGTGTATAGGGTCTCCATGGAATTTCTTATCGGTCACTGCAATTGGCTTTATTGCCCTGTGATGTAGGGTGCCTTTGTAGCTGTATATAAAGTAATGCCAGGTGAGGAGTTCACTTTTTCGGCTTAGGTTTTGGAAGGTTGTCTGTTACCAGACAGAGATGTAAGTTGCCAGTCTGTGAAACATTGTAACGTGCCTCCCAAAAGCTTCTGCCTTTTCTTACACAGCTTCTCCTTTTCGTACAACCTGCTTTCGATCATGAAAGGACAGACAGCTCTGTGATGAGCTCAGTGCCTTCAGCTTCTCGCCGGCTGTCAGTATCGGACTGCTCATGCGTAGGCTGGCAGGAGTGTGTTTTTTCTCTCGCTCCTTCTTCTCAGAGGAGCTGCCATGTGATTGGTCGGCCTGCTGACTACTTTGCCACACAGGGGATCTACATGAAACTCAAAAACGTTCTCTCACGTTTAGGTGCTGTGAGGTACAAGAGAACTTCTGGCCGAAAGCTGTGAAATGTTGCAGAACCGATTTCTACCTAGAAAAATCTTTAAAACGTATCATAATTATTTTCCAAAGGTTCTAATTATTTAGTGATATATTTATATTAATTACATAATGTATATTTAAACATGACATGTATTTTTTTGCATGATATTTTTGTTGGCAGTTTTGAGAGGCTAAGGTAGGGCCTGACGCACTTTCCAAAGCACCGGGTACAAAATTCCATATTACCTCATCGACATATTTATCTCATTACTCATAGACATTAAAACAATAAAACGAGGTACAAGCGAGTGTGAGCGGTCAACAGGGGCTCATCCCCTCTGTAACAAAACCCATTAACAGGCACGCAGGGAAAATCACAATCTACCATGCCCAGCACCACGTGACGCATACACCCTCCTTACTGTAAAACACTGCATGCAAGGGCAACTCTGACAGTTTTTATTACTGTCATCTTATTACAGAAGTTCATTTTTTCAGGACCAGTCTCTGCCCCAGTCCCGTCCTGCGCTCCACCACAACCAGCAGGTGTTGCTGGCCATCCCAACAGCCTTTGAGTTCTGCATGATAATGACCATCACATGTGCCATGTTATTCCCAGCCCCAGTGTTTAGTTCACTACTGTGGCCAGCACCTGACCCGTGAAGGTGAAGTGAAGGTGATTGATTGTCATTGTTGACACAACAATGAAATATGTCGTCTGCATTTAACCCATGTGACTTTATGACACAGCAGGGGGCAGCTACTTGAATGCCCGGAGAGCAGTGTTTGGGGACGGTACCATGCTCAGGGTACCTCAGTGGTACTTGGAAGTGAGGGATTAGACCCAGCGATCTTTCAGTTACACAGTTGCGTCCCTAACCACTACACCACCTGCCTGACCCTCGTGTAGCCCTCATTACAGGTGTATATATGTGCCTGCCTTTGCCCTGCTCCCTTGTTGCTCATTGTAGGTGTCGGTACCGTGTGCCTTTTCTCGTGCTCCAGCGGTGGGTCTCCTCACTAGTCCTAGGTCTTCTTTACCTTCTTTCCTAGTCTGCCTTCAGTTTTAACCCCTCATGCTCTTCTTGTTTCTAGCTTCAAGATGTGGTTGAATAAAGTCCCTCTCATTTCCGCAAAGCACCAAATGGATCATCACTCCTACATTGGGTCCACTCATGACATCATTAAAGATTATATAGAATTTTCTTTTGAAAATATAGATGTTCTTCCATAAAATATTACGAGATCTACAGTAGACATACGTGCCAGCGGATAGTGTATTGGCCTTATTCTCCAACCTCAGCTCCCTGGGTGATTTTTAATCTTCTCCTGTTGCTCAAATGGGTTTTCTGCAAGTGCTTTCCTATGGCAAGGTAAGGAAATGCTGTTCACATTGACAATCTTTTAAATGACTTATGCACTTATGCCACTGTTCTAGTTAGGCAACTTTCAAACCCTGCTAACCAGCTACCCATAATATATTTTCATTTGAAGTTTTGTATGACTTTTTCACAGCTAAATTGTTCTAAACAGTCTAGTGAAGTTTCAAATTATGGAGAAGTTGTGTCGGCTATTCTTTTTAATCACTATGTGCTGAATGTATTTGATTCTAGCCTCTCTCGGCAGAGTCCGAGTACCTCGCATTTCCTCCATCAATCACATTTACAGATCCCATGTGCTGTAATGGGCCCTTAAAGAAACGGCTGGTCAAATGCTGTTCCACTTGAGTGAGCGCACACTACCGCTCTGCATTGAGATTGGTAGGCCCTCATTTTCAGATTGCAACAGACTGATTGCACAATAAAAATGCACTGACATTTATTGGACTTTGGAAGAAAATCAATTTATTTCTGCAAAGTTGAAATCTGAACAAAAAAAGATGCCTGGCCCTATATCAAACCCTCCTAGACGAGCAGCATGTGCCTCATTTGCTAACACCAGTGACGCACTGGCAATGTTTTCTCCACTCGGGGTAAGTGGTAAATTTATTTTTCTTTTGATAAAATTTCCCTTGATACATTTTCCCTGATATGTATGTGTGTATGTGCATGGGTGGGAATGAAGCGGTAATTAGATTTGTGAAAAAACATATATACACCACTAAGGAATATGATCAGTTACTGTTCATTTAGGAATTGATAGCCCGTACTAATGACTTGGATTCATTAATTTGAGACATTATGTAAAAAGTTCAGTAATTTGAATTCTGGGCATGAATATTCATTTTGTGTTATTAATGTTTTTTGTGAGATTTGTGGGGAAAAATGGGAAAAATGTCTAGTTCAAAAGTCTCAATTTCTAGCTTTATTTCTAATCAAATACAGAATGAACTCATTACTGCTCAAGACTGTATTTGATTTGGACAGTTTTGGTTCCCTGGGAGGTAGATTCAGGTTTAGTCTTCTGAAAGCAATAATAAAGCACTGACTATCTGCTTTGATTGTACGATGCAGTAATTTGAGTTGGCGGAGTTGGTCATGGAAGGTTAAACTGTTCCGGCAAGCTGAATCAGACCTCGAATTTACGGGAAAGAAATAGGTCCAATTCTAATAACACCACTAACTCATTTGCTAATAAAATTTGCAGAAAACTTGGCCGGAACATGAAAGCCTGGCAGCACCAACCCATTTATTGAGTATGATATGCTGGCTGCCATTGCCAAATTATAATCTCATTTTATGCAGTTTAATAAAAATTGCACATTCTTATCAGAAGAAAACAGCATACACTTTTCAAATTCACTCGGAATTACCGGCAGTCTGGTTTACGACGTACTCTCTCGTTTGTCCACCACTGACTAATGCAGCTTTTTCGTTTCTCACAGACGGCGGCCTTTGTGATATGATGCTGTTGTAATTTTGTCTTGTACTTGGAGCATAGAGAAGCACACAGGGGTGTAGCTCTCAACCACAGATGGTAACATACATTATATTGTTATAATTAATTTGGCAATATTCAAATATTGACTATATTATGTGCATCTAAAAAAGCCCTCTATCACTTATGGCATGTACACACCAGCACCACGGAAAGTAAAATAACAGTGCATTCAAACGTCAAAGTGGGTCGCCTGAAATCACAGTTATAAGAATAAGGAATATTGGGTCATAGTATTTCTGCAAAGTTTCTAGTCAGCTGCTTTGTACACTTTCATAATAGAACAAAGTCAAATCGCATCCCCTCTGTTGTTAAAACTCATGCCAGAGAGTGTTAATAAACAACCTGAAGGGTTAAGATGATGGCAGACTATAAAACTTTTCTGACTATGCTGGCAGTCAGAGGATAAATTAAAAGCCTTCTGGAGAGATAACATATCTCTCATGACAGTTCTTCTTTCCCTTGGTCCCATCATGTTTTATCTTGATTTAACACTATACCTTTCAGCCCAGTCACACAAAGTGCTCTGTGCATACAGTTATGTGTCACATATACTTGATAGGTTTACTCTCTGTTGCACCATCTTTGACGCCATCGAATTATGCTGCTTAGACACCATAACTTTGGAGGTGTCATCTTAAAGCAGTTTTTTGCTGCCGTGGCGCACTGTGTACAAACCTCATCCTTATCAATATATAGCATCCATCTATCCATCTTCCAGCTGCTTATTTGGGTCACGGTGTTCCTATTAGACGATTAAACTCTCCTCCCTTGTTTGCAGAAGTGCACCTGCAGGTGATCAGTCCGAAGAATGACATGCCATTCATGTTACAGTGCCTTCTAGTGGCTAAGCTGTGTGCGACAGAGCACTCCCTGGACTGTCCAATCAGGCCCGTCTCTGAGGAGGGGCGGGGCGCAGCCAACTTATTCAAAGCCCCAGCTGAGGCAAGCATAAACCAGGTTATGGGACTCATTGTGCCAGGTAATGCTTGGTCATTGTAATACAGATGCAGCTCTCATGGAGAATAACTCACTGATCACTGACAGTATACAGTGCAACCTTTCTGAACTTTTTGGATTAGCTAGATCTAAACAATAGTGTGGCCACTAGAGCTGAAAGAAAAAAATCTATACACTTGAGTATTGCAATATTTCATTTTGCGGTACTGTATCGATTTTCAAAAACACAAGATCGATTAAAAAAAAAAAGTGTATTTGCAGTTGTGTTTAACCTCCGGGCCGCTAGATGGCTCTGCTCAGTACGACGCACCAATTTCGCCCCACTCCTAACTTTAGCAAAGTTTGGTCACTAGCAACATTCGCAGCCATGGCTGAATCTGAGCGTGTTAGATCGGCTCCTGCCGCATACCAAGCTGAAGTGTGGAATCATTTTGGCTCTCACGGTAAAAAAACATGTTGGGAGTTACAGCGACTATTTTCTTTAATTCTTTAAAATAAAAAAATAAATAAGAAAATTAAAAAATTACTTAATTTAACCCTCTGGAGTCGGCAGTCCCACCAGCGGAACCAAGCAGAAATCTTGCTAAACCATTTTAAAAACTCTGCGAGTTTTTGTCATAGAAGCATTTTAAAAACACCCCCAGAAACCTTGAACGGTCTACTTTTCAAATAAGAACTACTAAATGTACTTTTAGAGCTTTGCAAGGAGAATAAGAACCATAAGAGTGACTGACTGGAGTGTCTGAGTCTGGAAGCAGCACTGATCGCCACCCCTTTGCAAATCGCGCTATTCACATGATAACAATACGGTAATCCGGCGGTCGTTACTGGGTAAATAAATGTGAGAAAATGCCCAATGTAACTCCTACAAACAAGAGCACATGTCCGGCTTGTGTTTACACTGACATCACACTTAACATAATCAAGATGATTTTCACTTTGAAAATTAATTTCAAGGATTTATATTAAGTGTATTTCCAGCACATATTTATTAGGTACTACGGGTGCAACAGTACACAAAATTCACGGTTTGGTGCAAACCTCAGTTTTGGGTTCACAGTCAGTTGTTATAGAAAACGTGCTAAAACAGAATTTGCTTTGAAATGATTAATTATTAAAGCTGCAAACACAAAACACAATTAGGAACAGTCTTAAACGAAAGGCAGTGCACTTGTTGATGTATTTGAATAACAAACACTGAGACTTATTTGCACAGTGTAAAAACAAGTAAAATAAACAAAAACATAAAAAATACAATCTAATAATCAGAATGAACTAAATTGCCTGCTCTCTGCCACTGAGTATGGCCACATACAGTATCATAAACACCCTTATAGCCTATAGCAGGAGTGGCCAATACGTTGACTGCGATCGACCAGTAGATCACAAAGGCAGTGCGCGTAGATCGCGCGACATTCAAAAAATAGATATTAGCCCATCATCTATCCTTCCTTTGGCATTCCCCACTTTATGGAAGTAATGAGCGGCCAGTCTGCTGTTGCTTTGTTAAAACTTTGTTACATTAGGCTACCATAATAATGTATCTTCTAATGTATCTTGAAGATCTCATGGGTCACCATGCAGAAAATGCGAATGTACTGTGAGCTAATGCAAAACTCCAGCGAGCAAAGTGAGCCAGCTAGTCTTCCAATTTATATCTACTAAGAATGGATATTAAAAAATGAGCCGGACTGAATAAGAAACCATAATCAGGGACATGTGGACAGGGGAGGCAGGTGTCATCATGAAAAGTAAAAAACAAATAATGATAAAATAAAATTTTTATTAATATTTGTCTACTGCTCTGTGCTATGAAGGTAAAGTTTGTATGATTACAATCATTTAAAACTTTTTTTTATTAAAATTGCTGAATTTGCGTATTTGCCCTTCAGATAGGGAGGAGCCTCATCTCCCAGCGCGCACTCCCTCACTAACTGCGCCAAGCGCATGTCTTCTACTTTCTCAGTGTATGTCACCAATGTATTGTCTGTACACACCTATATGTCTCCACTTTCCATAGAATAGGTTATGTATTTCTCGTATGTGTATAACAAAGTTAGTCTTGCAGATCTGATACAAAACCGCAGCAAAAAAGCAGGAGGTGCGGCAGCCAGTACCTCTGCCTCACTGAAGGGGGCACATGCGAGCCCACAGGATTATTAGTGCCAATATGCTGGCTAAAAAACAGAAAATCAAATTCAGTTCCTTGTATTATTTTTTGGAATTTGTAGGTAGATTAGTTTCACTTGCTCATTTTAAAAGTAGCTCACATGCCCCTGGCCTATAGTTATCAGTCTGAAATTCCTGGCCAAAGAGCCACATACTAACTTGCAGAGGCTGCATTGCACCAGTCATACAAACTCTCATGTTCTCGTTTCAAATGAGCTGAGCACATTGAATGTGTTTCCGGTAACATATCCAAGTTTGGTATAACAGAACCAACAGGCAGTGTTGATCTTATCAGTTAATCTTTCTCCAGTGTTGCTGGGAAAATGTTCCCAAACTGCTGTTTATGACTGACTATAACCAACTCACAGCCACAATTATCATGCTTTCCATATTGAGCATCTACTTGAGAATTTAGGTTCCTCCTGTGTCACTAAATGACATTGTGGGTACCTAACCAAAAATAATCTACCAAATGTACATGACCAATGCATGTACCATTACAGCCCTGATATTGAAAATGTGGTTGCATAGACAGAAAAAATATTAATCAATTAGTTAATCAGTTAATTGATTCATTAATATTTGATCTATCATTATATAGGCAATTTTCCCTAAGAGGGGCTTCCAAAAGTAAACAAGTATGTACATTTTATATAGTACCTTTCACAAACAAGTGTCATAATGTACTGTACAAAAGGAAAACACAGACAATATAATAAAATGGGTAAAACAAAGCTATCTAAAGGCTCTGTGTCTAATGAGAGAACAGGATAGCCTCAGTCGCATAAAAGAGTATTAAAAAATGTATGGATAAAGGGATTTAATGATCTCCACAGATGGGGAAACACCAGAATACGCTACATAACCATAGTGTACCTGTCACGACCAGCCCCGCTCTGTGTGTCTGTTCCCTGGGTTTCCCTCAGGCGTGACGCCTAATCAGCCACATCTGAGCCCTGTTAGTCATGCCTCGTGTTCCTGCCCTTTTGGTAACCGATCACAGTTGCCTTGTGTTTGCTCCTGGATTAGTTCCCTTTATAAGCGTGTCTCAGTCTCATGATCCCTGTCCGGCCACTGCGTATACTGCCCGTCGTTATCTTTGGTTTTCCTTTCATTTCCTTACCCGCAAATCAACGCCCCCTTGAGGGGTTTTTCCCCTGACAGCTGCATCCTGGGTCGTTCCTTCCCTTTGCGACATCACAGTACCACTTGCTTGGGCAGGATAAACCCGTGGACAATGAGACCCAAGAATTAGGCAGAAGAATGTGGGGTTTGGAAAGGGCGACAGCAGTTTGGGGCAGCAAAGAGACGGGGTCCTCAGTGTTAGTTGGCTGGCAAGAAGACAAGATGAGACCACACCCTTTCCACCTGACGTTCTCTTTTACGCCTTATGTTATTAACAATATTTTAAAGATTTTAAAATTTATTTTAATATGTGCCATTTTTCAAATCAGCATAATCCATTTCAAACAGATGAGAACAATCTGTATCAGAAATGTTTACTCAGACAACAGAAAATTCATTGGAAATACTGACATGACAGGAGCCCAAGAGACATGATCACATTGTTTGACAGCTTTCCAAGACTGTCCTCCTCTTTGTTTTGAACATATTAGATTAAATTTTGATCAAATCAGTTCAAACCAACCCTAACTACAGACGACTGATCTTTCCAAAGTCTGCATGCATTGAAAATCATCACAGACAAAAAATTAATACAAAGGAAAAAAACCTAGGGTTTGGGATATGTCATACTGTAGGCATGTTATAGGCCTGGAGCCTGAGCCACACAGATCCAAGACGCCCAAGAGTACAACAGCACTCCGCTGGCAATGGCGTGCGTGACTGAGAGTACAGATGTCATAAGTGTGCCAAGTTCAGTGTCCCACAGGCCTCAGTAAAGCTGACGTTTAATGGCTATGTCCTGCCCTCGAGTGCTGAATACATAAAGCTCTGTCAGGTGGGAACAAATGTGTGTGGAATGCTGCATTTATAGCCCTTCTTAGGGCAGAGAAGACAGCCTAGACCCGTAATGCATGATAACACTGAGGGGTTTTATTCAGTCGTTTATAGTATTTTTAACGTTTCCATGTGGCCTGGCATAAGCACTAAGACCTTAGGCTAAGGCAGCTCTAAGCTTTTGCTCTATGTGTCTGAGACGTGCCTATTGAGGACACTTAGTGCTTGGAACGAGACAGTAGGGCTAGCAAAATGAATGTAAGGCCCTTTGGGGCAGAAGGAAAAATGTTAAGTACTGCAAGTTCTTGCAAGTTAAGTGGCATATGTATAATCTTTTGAGCGGTTACGTCTGCATACACTCACCCATGTCTATAATAGAGGGTTAAGAAATGCACAATACGACAACAGAGCCTTTCTTTAGGATTGATGTTGTGTGCTATTCTGGATAGTGCCTAAATTGCACAATTAAATCATTTAAGAACATCCCGCATTTCACAGGCGCAGCTTTGTCTGACGCATTTTGGTTTTCCATAGGGTGCAGAATTCAGACCTTTTACTAAATTTCTGAAATTTCGTCTGGTGTTTTTTTTTTTGTTATCTGTAACTGTGTAGCCAAAAGTCTAAAACAGGTTCAAAACAGAATCCCAAGGGACCGAGGCAGAATTAACCCTGTTTATTTGATTGAAGTATGAAATTGTTAATGGAGGCAAATCGCGTATGGATACAACAAAATGTTACACACGACAGGCAATTCATTAAAAACGAAGTGTAAACATCTACCGGAAAAAAGTAAAAAGTAGACTAACATGGTCGTGTCAGAACAGCTAAAACAACAGTGAAGTTGGTATACAATCCTAAAAGTACTAATTAGTGTGTTCTGTTGAACATATATTGACTACAAGACCCTGTAATGATAATACATCACACAGTCCCCTGACAAGCTCATTAGGTATTAAAACACCTCAATAGCTGAAACTCAACACTGACATTAACTTAAGTACCAAAGTCCTTTATACGGTGCTTTATTGGCCTAATGGCCAGCAATCAGGCTGAAGTGGCACAGGAACACCAATCCCAGTACTCGTACATGTAACATGGGTCATCCAGTTCATGCAGAGATTATGTGTATTTTTCCTCTTATGTGATTGAGTGAGCCTTTTCTCTTTTAAAGGAATTTTGCACACGGCTTTGCCCACAGGGTTTCTATTAAAATATGCATTTTACAGCTCCAGGTGATTTCAGGCCCCACTGATACCATTTCATTGATTTTGCCTTGTAACTATCAGATAACTAAGTTAATCATTCAGTCCAACTGTAAACCTCAGACCTGGCCAACTCATATATGTACAAAGCGCCAGGAGAACCCCATTTCATTGTGCTTGACCCTTACACTTTACTAAACTTATGAGAGTCAAAAAGCCAATAATGATTTTAATACAAACTATAGTAAACAAAAATGTATGCAAGTTGAAAAACTTCTTTATTATGTCCGAAGTGACCAAACAACTGAAACTGTTGTCAAGGATCTAACTTAAGTAGAAATGCTGCTAGGCTTCCAACAACTGACCAGCTACAAATGTAAGATAGTTCTGGGGAAAAAGAGTCATACAAACATTGTTAAAACCCCACATTAGAAATTCTCTACATACAGATATCACCCATGACAGAATCCAGTAAGAAGTAAGTGGGCTGAAATTAATTCTGCAGATAAAACTTGTATATTTAGTAGGTGATCATCTATGTCACATATCTGAAAGTGAAGGTGAACTGGCCTGCAGCCAAATCCTGTATGAGCCACAAAGTGATTCTGAGATTGCGTATGAATAAGTGGGAATGCGGGTATAGTGGTACACAAGACCGGCGGTACGGCACACACCTGTGGTTTAGGTTCAGGGTAAGTGTAATAGAGCAGGGATGCAGGGAAAGTTGAATTTATCACAATTAATTATGACTAAAATTGCATATATGTGCTTATTTGCACATAACATGTAAATATAAATGTAAATGTAGAAATTAAAATATAAATATATCTAGTTGGGTTATATTGTTGGTGCCAGACGGGCCGGTCTGAGTATTTCACAATCTGCTCAGTTACTGGGATTTTCATGCACAACCATTTCT
>JAODKN010000114.1:14300626-14313618 GCA_026774425.1 Petrocephalus zakoni
TCCTGTGAATCTGACTGTGTATTTTTTTGTCACATATTTACAGTTTTAATATTTATATTCGTGGTGGACCATTTAGAATTTATATAAGTAAAAATGATCTCCTCTTTTATGGCCAGTATCTCTCAGTATAAGTCTCTGTGCCAGACATACCTGAGCAGAGATACTGTTTTATGTCAGCTGGCCCACATGGTGCCTGCCACCTTTCACTTTCACTTTGATGAGCTAAGGGCTGATGGCTGACATGTTTGTTCAGCCCCATGTTCCCTAAGCCATCCATAGGATCCCTTTGTCTCCTGATCCATGCTGGGCCACATGCTGGACTGACAGTCTATGGCTCCAAATCTCTGTATAAGTGATATTGGCATTGTCATATATGCTAAATCAAAATGCCGCCAAAAGCAGACACTGACATTACTCATGTTCTGCTGACTCCCTGCTAATTATCTTTTAAGCTATGACTTGCCATTAAATGACCAAAATAAATAATATTAAAATAGATTGTCCTTTGTGTCTTGGCAGTGTGAGCTGCCCAGAATGTAACTTCCCTTAAAGCTGAATGACTGGTTATCCCCCATCCACCCCCCGCCAAGTCTGTTGCCAGTTTATTGCTACTGAGGAAATATCATTATATATTTTTTTTCCTTCTTGAATTTAACTGTATTTTATCCTTTTGGGGAATTACAGTATTCTAGGCGGTTGCCTACCAGCCTTTCCAAACACAATTACCTTCAATCAAAGGAATAATTTTCAGATTTTTCCAGTGCTGGCCTGGGATTTCAATTCCTTCTGGGAAAAGTGCAAAAGCACTACGTGGAAACATTGAGCTTTACCAAATACAATTTTAAACTGGGCCCCATAGCTTTTCATAAATATTTCATTTCTTCCTGTGTGGCACTAGGCCAATTTCCAATATTAGTAAAGGGCATCCAGGCTGTACATAATTGTACCATACCTGATGCCTTTTAACTAAAAGTACCCCCTTATAGGTGATAGTTGCCTTCTTTTTTTCCAGACAAGAGCCCAGTCGTAGGGCTGTGAGTAGGGTCAGGGAATAGTTTGTAATGCATTTATTCTCTCATTAGATGAAAAGGGACTAATTGTCATTGTTGACACCAGAGCACACAGCAACATGTGTCCTCTGCATTTAATGCATGCGATATTGTGACACAGCAGTGGGCAGCTATTACAGCACCCAGGGAACAGTGCTTGGAGGTCAGGGACGCGAACCGCCGACCTTTCAATTCCACAGTCGCATCCCTAACCACTATGCCACCACTGCCCCTGTTTGTATTACTTGATTTTACTCATTTGACCTTTCCCGTAGCATATGCTGCCAGAAACATGGTTTGCTAGAAACTGATAATCAGATTTTAGTGCCGTTACAAAGTTACACCAAATTACAATTTTACTGCATGACACCAGAATGAGATGCAAATACCCTCAGTGCTGCCCCCTGAGTAAGCCCATTTGGACTGGGTTCTACCATCCAACCAGCACTCACTGACCAGCTATAGTATTGTATATCACCACTCTGGCCTGTTTTTCTGCTTTATTTCATTTTCCTGGTTACTTTATATCATCCTCTCCTCTCTGTTCCCTGTTTCCCACTGGGTTGTGAGGAATAAAACTTACCTCTCTAGGGGCACAGCTTATAAAACCACTATTGCCTGTGTATGCTCACACCCCGCCATACTCCCTTAGCTTAATCAAGGAATGAGAAGGAGGTAAGTCTTGAATTCAAGTAAAGTGGGGTGTGGTGTAGTTGGATGTGGTTGCAGAAATTGCTGACTAGAAGCAAGCTTTACACTAGGCACCCTAGAATGGCACCGAAGTGGGTGACCATGGGGCTCAGAGCAGTGTGATCTGCCTGGACGCAATGGAAGTCTGCCCTCGGGAGATGCCAAGGAGGTCGCACACTAGAACTATGTGTCTTTGACTTTGGCCTTCTTTTGTCAAAGAATATACCTCCCACCAGACCTGTCCGGAACTGAGCTATGTAGCATCAAAAACATATTCCAAATTTGATAGTGAACTTCTCCCTCCAATCAGTACCCCCCACTCTTCAAAAGCCAGTTTGAGAGCTAGTAGTAATCTCATAATTCCTCTCTGTTGGTAATAACGTATAGGGGGAAGAAGGTGTATGCGATGAGTTTAGGAGGCATTTTGAGAGTTTGGGAAAAGACTGACCCTACTTTCGACTCAGAGGTATCCACTACCATGACAAAACATGCAGAACAGAACAGGTATTTTAAATGCTGAAAACTAGCATGGGCAGAGTTATCCTCCAACAACATCTTAGTGTTCCTATGAATCTAAGCAGTCAGTGGCTGACTCAGTAGTGCTTATAGAAACTTACAAAGCACAGAAAATCTGCTTGGCACCATCAGTAGAATAGATAAGTAATTTATATAAACAATTAACATCTGGTTTACCATATCCACATTCACATACCATATCCACAATTCACAAGTAATTGAAAAGCTGACAATGCAAGACCATAGGGCATAATCAGATGTTCATAGTACCCTCAAAGGTTTGAATCTGGATATGGTATGGATACGATTACATGTACTGCATAGGTCAAGGGTAATGAAGACAGTCACCTTGCAAACTTATTCAGCCACAGGATTCAATGAGAGCAGGTATCTGAAGTCTGGAAGAAACAGCTTAATTATTTGCAGGTAGCATTAGATTTACATTTACATTTTATTTATTCAGCAGCTGTTTTTATCCAAAGGAACATTTTTTTGAGAAAGCAGAGTGAAACAATCTCTGGAATAATTTAGGGTTAAGAGCCCTAGTCAGACACCCAGTAGTGAAACCACTCTGCCGACTCTTGGGATCTGAACTGGTCACCTTCTGATGACAGGCACAGTAACACAGCACCCATGCACTTTGGGGACTCAAGAACCACCTTCTGACACCTGGTACACATCAACATTGTTATCTGGTCCATGCTCTGTGGGAAAATGTTTTGGTCTGGTTGGAGGCAGTGCCAGGCATGTTGGGTACAGGCCATCTCCATCATTTATGGAGAACATCATAGCGATAACGCAAAGACATTCCAACAGCACAAACATGAGATTCAGTCCAAGCTGAGAAATGACTTCAGTGCACCCTGCAGCTTCTCATCAACAAATAATGAATAACAAATGTAAAATACTGAACTCTTGTTTGCTTATTGTTAATGAACATCATTTATCCCAAGCAGTTACTATTTTTGTCACTATATCTGTTTGTTCTTTAAATCTACCGAATGAATTACCAAGGAACTATTGAACAAACAAACGAAGAACAACACAACTGAAATACTGATGTTAAGTTTCTTCACCAAAAAAAAACGTTTCTTCACCATTATTTAATCGACACATCTTTCACCTTAAGTAACGCCTATATTTGAAGATGATTTGTACTTCAGTGGTAACTGAGTTACTACTAAGTATTTTTGTCGCCTTAAGTAAAGTGTTACCAAATAATCTTATTCTAAAAAATAAATTGTCATTCTGCTCAAATTTGCTTCATGTCAGTAGCTGTCAAGGTAATTTTGTTGCACATAATGTACAGCTCTGAATTTCAGAAGAGATTTATGACACAGTGTGAATCTATGCTACTGTTTCTGTGACTTCATCAGTTTTAAACATGCTTGGGGGTCATCAATCATTTGACTGTCACAACTTAGTACTGTATATCAATTTATGAGACTGAAATAAACTTATGCATAATAAGTCAGGAGCACAAGAAGACTGAAAAGGATGTCTGCTGACACTAATCCTGTATTTGTACATAAACATGCAATATAATGTAGAAATGAAATATAATTTCCATACCACATAGATATATAGATAGATCTCAAGAGAAACTGACAACATTTGTAAGAAATTGTGCTAAAATGACTGCTTTTGAAATCTGCTTAACTTGAACTACATTTTTAGGTGGTCAATCTTATAACATGCTATAAATTTTTCGTTACCACTCCGTATGCTTTTCCAGTGCTGTAGACCTACAGTACTGTGCAAATGGTTAATACTTATCCAAGAACTACTTGAGTTTACTGTCTTGCCAACAGTCACTGCTATAACATGGTTTACCATACTCTGGCCTTGCTCTGTCAATATATTTGTTTCATTAAACAAAGATTAATGAAGTATGCATGTATCTATTTATCTATCTATCTAAATGTGTTTCAGCGCACTCCAATTCTGTACAGCAGTGGTGTTCAGAGTAATGTGAACCCTACATCTACAAACTGTTGTGTTTTGAACAGCACTCTTCGGTAGAGTAACAGAATCCAGAGTCTCGTTAGGCTCAGGGGACTGCATGAAAGGGTCCCCAGCGTGTACCTCAGAAGGCTGGGATATCTGGCTTCCGCCTGGAACAATGCTTGGAAACGTACCTTGTGGTGGTAACAAGCTTGTTAACTCACAGGAAGATTATATTTCCATATATTTTGCTATGGTCACTATGAATGCATTGCTTATTTCATTTAAATCTTTAATGAAATATATTGTATTGCCTAAAGCAAAGCCAATAACATTCCTAAAACCAACTTACATATGTCACCACGGAATAATTGGGAGAGTGTAATCTATGTGCCATGCAGGTACGATTTTTATTTTGTCTCTGTGAATCCATCCGTTTGGTTATTTGATTTTGTTTTAATTCAAGTTAACTGGCATGCAAAGTTGACCTGATGTATGATAACTTTTATTTATAACATATTTGTTAACGCCTTTTTATATAGCATGTTCATACTCAGCAGTGCCTCAGTTTATTGTAAACAAACTGAATCTGAATTACTCTATTTCCTCCCCTTGAAAGCTCTTGCCATTTAACCTGATGTTTCGAGATATTCTTCATCCTTTTCATGCTCATCATTGTTTCAATATATAGTTTGTCAAATCCATTCATTTTTATGTTTTAAGATCTTTTCTACGTTATTGTATAAACATGTACATTTACTAATAAAATCTGGCTATCAGAAGAGCTGTACAGAAACGTCATCATGTTAGCTTACATCACAATTATGTTCAGTGTTTTTAATCAGTCATTGTAAACACAAGCCAGACATGTGCTCTTGTTTGTAGGAGTTGCATTGGGCGTTTTCACGCGTTTCTTTATCCAGTAACGACCGCTGGATTACCCTATTGTTATCGTCTGAATAGCGTGATTTGCAAAGGGGTGGCGATCAGTGCTGATTCGAGTCTCAGACACTCCTGTCAGTCACTCTTCTACTTTTTATTCTCCTTGCAAAGCTCTAAAAGTATATTTCATTTTGTCCTCTATATATATTTGAAAGGAAGACCGTTCAAAGTTTCTGGGGGTGTTTTTAAAATGTTTCTATGACAAAAACTCGCTGAGTTTTTTTAAACAATTTGGCTATATTTCTGTTTGGTCCCGCCAACGGGACTGCCGACTCCAGAGGGTTAGTATCAAGTTGTTTGTTACTTGCTTTTGTAATGACCATTGGCTGCGGCTGTATACATTTCACCTAAGCCCGAATCCTCTTACAACTAGACAACATCCATTTGCTTCAGTCCAATGTTCCTGCAAATCCCTTGACCCAAAGTTTATTCAGTGTATTGGATCTTAGTGTCCTCATTGTTCTCACATGACAATGGACCTCTTAGCGAATCAGATTTTAAGCATGCCTGTCGGCCTACAGAATTACCAGAGGCTTGTCATCTGAAAGTATTTGTGGTAGGTCTACATTCCTGCGCATAACCTCCAGACCAGGAATCCTGTCTGTCTACCCATCCTCTTCATAGCTACCACTCCTATTTGCGGTTAACCATTAACACCAATTATACCACTGAGGAGGAATAAACATCTGGCCAACATGTGAACCTCAGAATTAAAGTTGAATGCAAGAGTTCTGATTCAAACTTTCTAAAACAAAAAAAGTCCAGTCATACTTGTTTATGGGTTGTTGGACACAATGTGAAAATAATAAAGTGGCATACTTGTTGGGAATGATGTTCATAAATCTTGAGAATAATAATATGAAAAAAACCTTGCAAGAAATGGGAGATGAATAGGGTATATTCTATCCATCCATCCATCCATGGAGAGCCTGTATCACACAAGGAACACAAGGCATAATAGCAAATATTACTGCTTTAAAATGTATGCATGTAAAACTTTTATGCATCTCTATTAAGGTTTCTTGATATAAGTGGTTGTTCAGACATCACTTCACACTCATTGGTTTGTATTTAGTCGTATAAGTCTATACCCATATAATAACATTTGGGTGTTCGTTTAGTTTAGTTGAATTGGTGAACTTAATCACTTTACTGCTATTTTCACCATTATTGTCAGTATTACCAATACTCATTATCTCTCTCTCTCTCTCTCTATCTATCTGTAATACATTTGTATTAACATTATTATTATTATTATTAATTTCTGTGAGCATGTCCTATCTACCACCGCACTTTAATAATATATGCAGTACATTATTGCGTGCCGCCATATGCCCTTTGCAGAGTTTGGATGGTGTGACACTAAAACCCCTCATGAGTTGATTTGACTCACTCATTCTTAACGTGTGCCTGTGTGAGTCACTGCGTGTGTGTCAGTGCATTGGAAAGTGAGTGTTCTCCACGTTCTAACTGCCTTATAATCAGATACCAACTAGATTAGTGTGACACTGAACAGTGATTTCATGGTGCATTTGTCAGAATTAAAAGGCTTTTGGGACACTTTGGCTGTTCAGTATCTTCTACCTATTGCCTTTAAACACTGTATGTGCAATCCTTTGTGTCCATAATAGGTTGTGAATTTTATACACACACAAACACACACACACACACACACACATATATATGTGTGTGTGTGTATAAAATATTTTATTTTATTTATTTTACCATATATATATGGTAAAATATATTTACAATGTTCCAAATTCAAAGAGTGCATCCCAATATTTTGATACTGGACGCACCCTTTCTATCAAAATTATGTAAGGGGATCGAGATGCAATAACAGTGACTTAAATTTCAAAATCCAGCTAGCTCCAAGTGTTGAATAAGCAATCACTGTAGTTCTTCCAGATCTCAAACTGTCATTACCATCTTCTGAACTCCGGCAAAATTCATTTAGTTTGTGGAAGATGGGGGATTTGGGGGAGCTCGCGCTCCAGAACAGAACTGGCATCCCGAGCAGTCGGGGGCTGTCTGGCGCAGTGACTGGGGACGAGAAGAGGCGACGAGAGAGGAGACGCCGGGACAGACCGCTCCGGGACAGAGACTGACAGCTTAGCAGGCAGCAGCCGAAGTTTGGGAGGCGACTGGCGCCTGCTAATCTGCCCATGCGGACGGCAGAGGCGTGCGGGAGGCGCCTATTGCAGATGCGCCTCGTAAAGTAGGACAGCATCTACGGGGCGCCTTTCCCCTCCGCCGCCGTAGCGGATCATTTCGCTCGGAACCCAGAAAAGAAGGACGCTCCCAGAAACGAGCCTCCTCCTTTAGTCTGCTTTTTAACAGTTTTTCCGCCTATTGTAATACGGGTACCGTGTGCGGTTTTTTCCCCCCCATTTCAGGCTTTGCCTTCGGAAACCGCACGCTGTACGCCGAATTTCGCGTCTTTTAGCAGTTTTTTTTTATGTGGGTTGCAGTTTCCCAGTATATGCATATATACAGCGCAATACAGACGCGTGAATAGGGAATGCCCCTGAAATGAAGTTGTGCCCTCCGCGGGAAACAAACGCCGGGAAATAATGCCGGGAAGCCGCAGC
The DNA here is from genome assembly GCA_026774425.1 of Petrocephalus zakoni. Taxonomy (NCBI): domain Eukaryota; kingdom Metazoa; phylum Chordata; class Actinopteri; order Osteoglossiformes; family Mormyridae; genus Petrocephalus; species Petrocephalus zakoni. The sequence goes on from JAODKN010000114.1 coordinate 14,308,362, forward strand.
TGAGGCTCGGTGAGCGCGCTTCGCCGGCGCCCCCCGCCGCCTGCCTCCCCGCCGGACCCGCCGGAGCCGCAGCCCGGCGCCTCGGTGCGCGCACGGACCGGATTACCGACTTAGGAAGGCGAGAGGGGGGGGGGGGAGCGAGAGCCGGGACGAGCGCCGTCCTTCGCCCACGGCAGCGGCGGGCAGATGTTCCCGGAGAATGGTCAGTGACCGATGGGGAAGGATGAGCAGCGTTTCGGAACTCGAGGATGGACAGCGGAGTAAGAGCCAGGTAAGCTGCGGGGGCTCAGCGCGCTTCCCTGGGAGGCTGTGAATGCCGCTGAATGGGGCTGTCTGCACGGGAAGGAGCCCTTTGCCAAACTTGCCTTCTTGCGTGTTGGAGGTGATATATGTGATATTTGCATGTGTCCGTGCTACTTTGTGAAAATACTGTGAAGTTGCATGGCAGCTGGATGCGGCGTGTATTCTACTTCTGCATGTGTGTGTGTATATATGTCTATGTATCTGTGTGTGTGTATATATATATATATATATACATACGTGTGTGTGTGTCTAAGATCGTGTTCATACGATTTATATGTATAAACTCGCTTTCATTATTTCATTATAGTGTGTTTAAAAGATGGTGAGTCACTGAATGCATTTACTTGTTTAGGTCAGAGGGTAAAGCAAGCACGCAAATATGGACACACTAAAAACATCCATAATACAGCTTATTTATTAAGTGATAAAACCGTATGAAATTAAATAGTAATAATGACTGAAAATTGTCCAGCATCAGATAGTCTTGTGTGTTGCTGGTAGCAGTTTATATTTGCCGTCCGGCAAAGTCCCTCCGTTTGCTTGTCACCCCCTCTCCTTCATCCAGGCACACATCAGACAGTCACAAGCACAAGGACCACACCAGCCCACACATCTGCATGTCGCCCCACACAACTGCATTTCCTTTATGTCAGAAACACTGCGCGCTTCATGCTGCTCACCTAAGTGCCATTCAGAGAGGGAAATTTGATTGCTGTTTGAGGTAAAATATTTCTTTGGATGTTGCCAGACCTGGTGTGTATGACAGTATTAGAGGTTTCTCGGGCTGTCTGTTGCCCATACGATGCTTTATATAAAGCAGTGTAATTTATTGCTTACCTTGTTTCAGTGTCTTCCGCTGAAATCACCTGCAGGATTTTACTGGCTCGTGAATCCCATAGAAGATATAAATGATAGAATGATTAAAACAGGTTAATTAGAAAGTTTTTATAGCTGTTTATTGATATACTTTTCAGAAAGTCGTGCTGGTATGATTTTGCCTGCATTTTAGAGAATTAGCCGGGCAATATGTACTCGTCTTGGTAAAATCAAATAAGTTCACTGCCCCTTTATTTGTGCCTTTAAATTCCAGCATGCTAGCATTCCTGTTGACGCTCCCAGTTGATTAGTGTGTCTGATTCCTGGTGCTTTCAAACACCAGAGACTGGCACTCATGTCTGTCCTTACATGACAGCACTGCAGAACAACATGCTCCTACAGAAACATATCCGATGCCTTTAAGCAGATGGTGCGAGGTTCGGTCTCTCTGATCGGGGTCTTCAAGGGAAGTATTGGGGGAAAAAGTATGTAGTGCGTAACTGCGTTTTAGAAGTTTTTCATTCAATGACGAGGTTTTGAGAAGGACTTCCCAGGATTACAATGCCTTTTAGTCTGATGTTAATCAATAAAATATTCCCTGACAGAACATGGGAGACTCTGGATTGCTCAGAAAGCATCCATGACTCATCTGCTGAGATAGCAAGAAACATAATATGCACAGGGCCAAAACCCTGTCTTTAGTCTGAATTATAAATGCCTAATTTATGCCACCTCGGATTACTCTAAAGTGTTGCAGTGTATCAGTTTGACCACTGTTTCAACCATGTTTGTGCAACAATGGTGTGAGTAAAACAATATGGTGGTCAGAATGACCCAAGAATTCAGTATGCCCTTGACAAATAAGCACGACGGAGACATCACTCACTTACACCGAAGTGATTTATTTTGTCTTTAAATACTGTATGTATTTAAAGATAAATACATGTTGTATGTATGTTTTTTTTTTGTTGTGACATGAAGGTTAAATACTAAGCAAGCCAAGTATTGACATTCCTCAGATGAAGAAAGTCTTATAAAGAAGCCCCCTCTTTCAGCAAAACAACTAGTATGAGTATACTGAGGATAATGGGTGCGCACACACACACATCCTCACACACATCCACACATGCACACACACACAAATGTCCACACTGACACACACACACACACGATGGACATGACTTCTTATCTATTTTTCTTCCATTCTTGCTGAAATTCTCTAGCAGTGCACTAAAATGACTTCAGCACAGAGCAGGCAATCAAAGTAAAGGTGATTATATCTTGTTAGAGTCCAGATGGCCAGCTTGGATCTATCATATCTCCCGTCATATGTTTGTAGGGACTAATAAGAACCCGTCCTATCCGTAGCATCCGGTGTGTGTGCCACTGCATCAGAGCTTGGCAGGGTGCAAACATGCACCTTCATGGCACCCTCTATGTTCCACGGTGCTTAGATGTTTAAGTCCCACTTAGCGTACAAATTCTTGAAGGCCCAGTGAAATGTTGTGCTGAGATTACCCAAGATCAAACAAACAAAATGCAAAAGCTGCGCACTGTAATTTGTACTACTTAAAGAAATTAGAAATTTGTCCTGGAGCCTTTTGAGTGTCTGTGTAAGTATGTGGGAGTGGCATCCTGCAGCTCAAAACAGGCATAGTGTTACTCAGTCAAGGGGTGATAAATCTCCCGGGAGCTCTACCACTGTCCATCACTAGAGGGCTCACCTATTCTTTTGGCAGACAGAATTCAAGATTAGAGCATTCAGTATTACTGTTGAATCGAGCAATACTAAACGCTCTCTGTCACTCTGCCTTCTCTCTATTAGTCAAACATGCAATGCATACAAAAACACATTAGCTAAATATGGAAACATAACGAGAATTAACGTGCATGTAAATTTATGCGTAAGTAGACATGCTAATGGTAAGCTAATAAATGCAGATAAAGCAAATTTTATTATTACATTGATCAAATTATTGGTATCTGTTTAGATCATTGTATATGGTTACATAACTTGAGGCATCATTAATTGTTCAATATATTACGAAAATTCAGCCGACAGACTGATACATATTGTCTTTGCTACGACAACAAGAGCATCATGAACACTTTATGATGTGCTCCAGTGAAATAAAATGGGCACCCTCAATACCTGTTACACTGGTGTTCTTTTTTACTGTATTAACCAAAGTTGAAATATGAATTATTACCTAGGTTTGATTAGCGGAATTGCTAGCATTGGCGTTACACAATCATACGTTTGTTTTAAATACACAGTTTTTGATTATCATTATTATGCATTTCTGGTGCTGTAATGAGTGTCATATAACTAATTAACCTGAACTATACTGATTCTTAGTTTATTGAATACTCTTGAAGATATTTTTCTGGGCCCTAACAATCTATAATGTATTTCTTGACTGCTGGATCCTCTGTTGTTGATTGGAAAGGAGGAGGAAAAGCAGTCCTTAATCGTTATGTCTTCACTCGCTAGAACTTTTTGGGATGACACATGTTTGAGAATCAACACATTGGATTTATAGTTCAGTGGCCATCCACAATATTTCTTTAATATGTTTTCCATAGCAAGAATATCCTGGGTATCTGCTATTACCTTGTGATCCCCTTCCTGCAATAAGCTCACCATGATCTTGGTAAGCAGCACTAAGGAAAACAGGAAATGTGTATTTATACAAAAAATCGATGCCTTTAAGTGAATACGTTGGGGCATATTCCCAGTGCTACATGTAGATTATCCTCATAGAAATGGACTTGATGTAACTTTAGCCTCTATGTTGTGAGGTGAACTGTAGCACCCCGTCCAGTTACAGTACATGTATACATTTCATTTGTTTAACAGACACTGTTGTTTGAGGCGGCATACAAGTGAGCACAGCTCGGGGTCAGAGAGCCGAGCTGGCCAGCCATATGATGTGATGTGAGAACTCTGCTGGCCACAGGGTTTGGACTGATGACCTTGCAGAGACAGGCAGGGATCCATAATCCACGGGGCTACACACCTCTCAGGCACAGCTCATGGCTGATGCTGGGTGGGACGGGCTATCAGTCAATTACACAGTGAAAACACAAGCACTGTCTATTCACAAAAATCTATCTGTGCTTCAGGTAGGTAGGTAGGTAGGTAGATAGATAGATAGATAGATAGATAGATAGGCAGTTATAAAATGGATGGATGGTTTTGGTTTGGGTTGATGATGAATACTGGTTTGCAGTTTTATTTATGTATTTACTCTGAATATGGTGTTTGTCTATAATGGGTTTGTGTCTGATGCAGTTTCATTTTCAGTCCATGACTTGTTCTATATGAAGTCGTCTTTCTGTAACATTCGTTGTCCACTGTTTAGACACTAATTCTAAATGATGTAAGCTTTACAGTCTGCTTTTGTGAACGCCATTAGTCACATCTAAATAAAGAGTCATATGCCAGTATTTACACATTAGTACTATGTGACATTTTTTACTCAAGTCAAAATATTCCTTCTCTTTGTGGTCTGCTTTGCTGTTTAGTGTCCTTAAAATTCATCTTGAGTTGGTTCGCAGACTGTAGAATCTGTGTGCTGGTTGTAGTCAGTCTAGCAGCCTGAATCCCGGTGAACTTTGCATAAGTAATGACTGATTCTGTGAGGCCCGCGGCACAGCGCGGTTGCCGGAGTGTGGGAACAAGTGCAGTGGCTGCATATTGCGGCATTTGCATTGCAATGCGGATTGAAGCCAATCCACTGCCGGGTGCTCAAGGTTATGATGGCTCTTATGTGGAGCCATCTCAGGCCGCGTTTGTATCAGCCGGTGATTCAGCCGGGCTCACGGTGGGCACTCCGCGGTTCCTGAACTGGAGTTCGCCAAAATGCAGCTTACGCGTAAATACCCTTCAAGTGCCTGCCTATCTGCCGCGCCTCACCTTTTCTCATGCTCGGCACATGACCTCGCTGGAGCGTTTTAGCATGGATAGTACCATTTCTACAGGCGACGTATCTTCAGGAGAGTTCCAAGATCGAAAATATCCAGGGGTGAGAGTGATTTATCGACGCTACGCTTTGATCTATGGAATTTAGCTGGTAATTAGTCTGTGGCTGAACTCGCTGTCCTCTGCCCTTAGGTGTAGCTGCTTTTGTATGAC
>JAODKN010000114.1:14351073-14365474 GCA_026774425.1 Petrocephalus zakoni
CCAACGGCACCATCAGTCTGCCGGCCCCGTGATTCAAACCAGTGACCTTCTGATGCTGGACATAGAATACAGGTCTGACTTGCCCCTCACTCTCTCCAGCTCCAGGCCCCAATGGTACCATCAGTCTGCCCGGCCCTATGATTCAAACCAACAACCTCCTGGCCACGGGTCGAGAGTGCTGGCCTCCCAAGCCATGTACCACCCCTTCTCATCTTGAGCAGAACTTGCTTTGGCCAGACATACACACAGCCCACTTGTTTTTAATGTATTTTATTGTTTCAGTCCTTTTGCTGTGCCCCTGGCTTTTTATCATTAAATAAACGTGCCCTTTCTTGAGTATGCTGTCTTCACTTCCCTTGCGATCTCTGCGCTTAAACTTGGCTTGACAGTAATGGAGGCCTCCACATTACCTACATGCCAATGTGTGATTTCTGACGATGCCCTTACAATGTCAACCTCCTCCACTTAGCCTGTCTCTTGGACTTTAGCTGTAAAGCAGACCTTATGCTGCTGAAGTATTTCACTCACATGCAAAGAAGTTTACAGTTTTGTTCATGACCTATGACGGTGCTCGTGCAGTAACTAAGTTTCACAGGATGGCTTATGCTATATTTCTCCATTTTGCTACAGAAAACTTGTCTTTGCCTATATTTCTCCATTTTGCTACAGAAAACTTGTCTTTGCTTCAGAGCTTTTCCAGTTTTTTTCCAAACCTTTTGAAATTCCTAACAGCTTTGGATGTTCTACAAGCAGTGACTGATGTGATTCTGATGTTGCTTCTGTAGTACACCTGACCAAAGGACAGCAGAGGACACATTTCATTGTTGCGTGCTGTAGTGCGTCAACAATGACAATTAATCACCTCCACCTTTAAAACCATCCACCCATCGTCTGACTGCTTGTCCCCACCACTGGTGCAGGGTGAACAAACTTGACATTTATAATTTCATATTAACCTCATTTGCATTTTAGTTTGATCTGTCATGAAAATCAAATTTACATGTTCTAATTTATATTAAGACAAGGTATGAACACATATTAAGCATATTCTTAGCTCTTTATTTAATATAATAAAATAATATAATTTTAAGATAAATGTCCAGCTAAAAATTATGAAGCATTACTTACATAAGGGTATAAAAAATAATCCCATTAATATATTAAATTTATTTAATCGCCAAGGGAAATTAATATTTTTTGGAGAAGACTGTATTTGGGGTTTCATGTGAGCTCAAAGTGCCGTTTTATTCCCACAATTAACTTGGATTTATAGTTAGAGCTGAAATCCCATTACTAGTGAATTATTATTTTTGTTCTGTTAACTAACAGCCATAACACTGTTCTCTACCCAGGTGAAGGCTTTTCTCTTGAGGATCTAGTGCTTCACAGTAAATCTGCAGTGTTTTCGCTTAAGTTATCCAGATGGCGTTCAAAATTGTCCTGTCTATGTGCTTCACTGTGCGAGATGAGTTCCAACAGCATGTGATCGGCCTGATAATGATGGTGACCAAGTCCCATAGCTAAAATGTAATTAATTCTGAGAATTTGTGTATGACGGATTGATAAGGTTATAGAGAATATCATTAGCCCCAGAATTAACACTCGTTAACTCCTATGTGGTTCTCTTTATCAGACTAAGAACCTGTAACATTTTGATTATGAGGGCACAGTTCATTAGAATATCTATGTAATAAACTTATTTAAACCTGTAAAAGTATAGCTGGGTTTTTGGTTTTTTGTCCCAGCCTTGGCTCTGTCTGCGTGGGGTCTGCATGTTTGTTGTCCATGTCTGGGGTTTTTCCACCTTCTCTCGCTTGTCCATAAACATGTGATACAGTTCCAGTAAATTGCCCTTTCGACTTGGCTCTGCTTATGTTCCCTGTGCTCCCTGAAACGGACCTCGATCTCACTGTGCTCTGCTTATGTTCCCTGTGCTCCCTGAAACGGACCCCGATCTCACTGTGCTCTACTTATGTTCCCTGTGCTCCCTGAAACGGACCCCGATCTCACTGTGTTCTGCTTATGTTCCCTGTGCTCCCTGAAATGGACCCCGATCTCACTGTGCTCTGCTTATGTTCCCTGTGCTCCCTGAAACGGACCCCGATCTCACTGTGATTTGGTGCTTTATAATCCCTTATGGAGTCTGAACGGATGGATTGATAGACAAATTATTATAAAGCTACTTGATCCTTTGTTGCAATCCTCATTCACAATCATTCATAACATTCATTTTTTTTTGTTTGTAAAGTTGCTAAAATGGCCAGCATCAAAAAATTCCCTTTGGAGGATCTAATTTTTCCATTCGGAACAAAGACTCACAAACAGATGGTTTGACAGCTGACAAGTAGATGCTTCTGAAGAAGCTAAACAGAACCATAATTGGTTTTAATTAAGTCATGCAGAAAGTGATGGCTAGTGAAATCTTTGTGTGGAACTTTATTTGTAATGCCACTTAATACAGCTGTTCCTCATACTTGCACAGTGTGTCTATTGAGTTTGATTTCACCTGCTTGGCCACTGACGCAGTCAGTGAGATTCCAGTATTGATGTATAGCAGAAGGGAACTGGTATCTAGCTTGACGTAAGTACTGATTTTAGGGTTTGACGGACAGGTGAAAGGAGATGTATTTGAATTCTATTAACTATCTAAATGTTCATCTGAATGTACAATATGTAGGAGACTGGTGCTGAAATGAAGTTCCGTAATGCTTTGCTTTTCTTTTTTTTTTTAATCAAAATTTCATTTAGGAACCTAATTACATTTTTGTCAATATATTGACTTGCCAGTATCTTTTATTCAGAGCAATGTACATGGCCACTGCAGTGAATGCGCAATACAGTACATGATCCCTGCTTTCCTAAATGGAGGCATTCCTGTGAATGTGTTTCTCAAACAGTGATGTACAGTTCTGGACAAATTCATTCCTGCTATTCCCCGCACTAAGATTCAAATATGTGTGTCTCCACAGAGTTTAGTTAACACTAATAGCAGTTAAATGTTTCAGTGCCAAGGAGCCCTGCAAGGACGTGTCTTAGATGTGCTTGTTCATCTGTCGGCAGCTGCTGTCCGAGAGCCAGATTAACATGGTGAAGGTGGTGAATTCTGTGAGCGACGCCCTCAGCTCCATGCAGAAGGAGACGGGCGTTATCAAGACGCGGCTGAAGGCTGACCTGCAGAGGGCCCCAGTCCGTGGGGCCCGCCTCAAAGGCTGTGCCAACGGTAAGAGGGTCATCAAACGGCCACTGACTAAAATTCTGTGCTGGGCAGACTGATGTCACAATTGGGTCTTGAGCAAGGCCATTAACCCCGTCTGTTCCAAGGACTGACTAACTCTTCTGTCCCGATTATACATGACATTGAATTAAAGCCTCTGCTACATAAATAAATGTAGATGTAAGCCTACCCATAAACAGCATCATCACTCTGTGTAACACTTCATTGTCCATCTTCTCACTCTTTAAATGTAGGGAGATTAAGTCCAGCATGAATATTTAAACCCAGTGCAATGCCTAGGCATAAATAGGAACACTAAATAATGTTTGTCACTATTTTATTTTCCATTAATAACTTGAATTAGAATTTAAGTTCAATCTCTCTTGAGAGCACCCTATATAAAGAGGTGATAAATCTAAGTAAAATACATCCACTCTACTGGCAGGCACACAAAGTTTATTTCTAGTTATTTGCAGGGATTATATTCTGGGGCACATGTGATTTGGGGAGTTATATATATATATATATATACATATAAATATATATATAAAAATGAGTAATATAATTGGTGTAGTCTTATAGTAAGAGAATCAGTAACCAGAATGAGTTCTTAGCTTTGCAGTTCACATATGACTTTGAGTTGCCTAGTAGCACCCCACAATGGCATCACAGGCATTAATTTTTCAGGTGCCAGTCAGACAGCCACACACACTGTCAATCGGAGTTCATCAAGGTCTCTGCACCAGTGCTGTCATCCTGCTGGGCAGGTATCTGTGGTGGTGACCCGTCTGATATAATGGCTTTCTTAATGTGACAGCCAAGATTTGGGGAAATGGTACAGGTGTATCCCGTGTGGGCTGAAAAACATCACATCCAAGCACAATATTAATTGGGATGTGAACCAGCCAGAGTTGCGCATAAATATTTTATTGAGAAATGCTGGGGACAATCTGTTTCGCTTTTAATCTGTGGCTAGGCACACGTGTCGACTGTCAGCCTACTGACCTCTGACAGCATTTGTATGGTACAGGTACAGGTGGTTTACACAGACATTAAGTGGTGCGGTCTTTTTAAATTATCTTCTAGAACACTTAATGAAAACATTGAATTGACACCAGGTATCTGGTGTGCAACTGGGCTGGAATTGTACAGTGATGAAGGCAAGCAGGAAATGTTATTTATGGAAGTGGCCTGCAGCTGCCTTTGGGATTAATGAAGTATCTGTATGTCTTTCTGTCGGTCTCTCTGTCTGATTCATTTAACATATATTTTTGAACACGCTGTTCCTGCTGTCAGTGATGACACAATAATGGAGCCATGTTTTACGCTATAGCTACCTGTCAGTAAACTGTTCCTGTACGTGATTATCCCTCAGCCCGTCCGATCACTGCTGTTCTGTGCAGTCCCCTGCAGTTCTCGTGATTTATCTTCTCAAAATTGTGAAATAATTTGCTCAGTGCCAAAAAAACCCTCATCACCCTAACAATAACCAGAACAGCACCAAATATTTCATCAAGATCATGTTCCCTACAAGTTTCATCATGTGGGAAAGAAAGATATCTATTGTTAATTTTGAGTTTATAGCTTAGAAAGGCAGCCTAATTTATTTGCTTTGGGGCATAGGTGAACTTCAAAATGAGTTATAATTACATCTGCAAAACTGATAAAGGAAAAAATCCAACTTATGCAAATTCATCAAGTTATATCAGCAGTGGGGTGAATACCACATCTTGATACAAGTAAGTACGCATAACATGCTTTGTTTTCCATCTCCAGCAGCTATAATCTTGAAAAAGTCATTTCAGACTGTAAGCTGGCAGCTTTCTGGGGGAGTTGTGTCAAAGGGATTGTTATTGAGAGGGAGGTAACATACTGCAGTTAGTGGCAGTGAAAGAAAAAGGCGGAACGGATAGCATCAGAACTGTAAAGGGATCAGCCCTGAAGTGTTTAAAGGAACATCTACATTTAAATCTATAATCGCAGTGCCCAATGATCTGTGTCTCAGATCTTGCAGTACCCTGCTAAACACATTAGCAGCAAGTCAATGGGGAAAGAGCTTTGGTCTGTTGGTCTCTAAGTGTCTAAACTGTGCCTGTGTTAGATATACATCTCCCATAAATAAGGTGATAAAGTATAAAGGTACAGTTCTTCCATGGGATCCATCTATCTTACTAGAGAGAGAGATGAATATTTTTATTGCCAGTCTCCAATGACACACTGCCAGAAGCTGAAGTTTTATAGAAGCCAGATTTTATAACCATAATTTCAGTAACTGCCAAAAGACATAACTTATGAGAACAAATTTCAAAAATTAAGTATGTGCATACTTGATACCAGCCACCTCTGTATTTGTGATTGTAGCTGGTAATGTGATATTGTCACTTTGGTCATAAAAAAATAAATAAACATAAACATATATATATATATATAGTTGATAAACATATATATATATATATATATATAGTTGATAAACATATATACAAATTCAGAATACAGTAGTAATGTCTCACAATACTTCCATACCAGATAAGCAGTTACAGAATTATGCAAAAACTCATAGGCTACCAAATAAAGTGATGTTTAAATTTCATCAATGTTTATTTTATCAAGGTGTCAGCTTAGGCAGAACCTCTCCTAAAGTTACCCTAGCATTTGCAGTTAACATCTAATATGCTCATAAATTTATCAAACTACTAGCACACAAGAGGCAGCTGGAATGAGAGGCAAGACAAAACAGGCAACAGGTGTGGCTCATTAGCCACACTGGGGAGAGAGCATGAGGGGCAGGAAGACAGGGCATGACAGTTTGGCTGTTCAGTACCTTATAATGTTAATTAACTAATCTAGCTAATTAAGCAAACTGGTGGTGAAATTTAGCAAATTCATGGAATGGCTGTGGTACCCTCATGGAGAGCTTTGGGAATGAAAGCAGTGATCAAACAATCTGAAATGTAAAAGTAACTTTTTGCAGAACAGAAGGAATTCTTATTTTTTATTGTGTAAGTTAATTTTCATATATCATAATGATAATTTTATTTATTTATTTTGAGAAAATAAACACTCCCCAGATACATAGCTTCAAAGGAACGGTGTGGAGTTGAACTTTAAATCACATTAATCACTAAATGGAAAATGTAAGATACCAAGGTAACATAACAAGGATCTTTATTTGCTACTTTCTTAGTACTATACACAATATTATAGTATATAACATTGTTAAAAACAAACATTTACGTCAACCAAGATGTTACAAAAAATACAGAGAGTGTAATAATACTGCAGTAAGAGTCAGACATTGTTACAACCTGGAGAACATTTAAATTCCTAGTTTTTATGTCTCCCAGTGAGCAAATTCATGTTTTATTCTCTTTGTGACATGCCACAGAAACAGCTAATTTCATTCTGTCCCTCTTAGGCTCCAGGCCCCGAGACTGCAGTGATATCTACGCGAGCGGACAGAGAGAGGATGGCATTTACTCTGTGTTTCCCACACATTTACCCTCTGGCTTCCAGGTCTACTGTGACATGACCACAGCCGGGGGAGGCTGGACGGTAAGTCCTGCTTACACATGGTGACTTATGTCCTTCCTGCTCACGCACACTCAAACTTATGTCCTTCTTGCTTACATACGCTGACTTATGTCCTTCCTGCTCACACATGCTCAGACTTATGTCCATCCTGCTCACATACGCTCAGACTTATGTCCATCCTGCTCACACAAGCTCACTTATGTTCTTCCTGCTCACATACGCTCAGACTTATGTCCATCCTGCTCACATACTCTCAGACCTGTCCTTCATGCTCACACGCACACAGACTTATGTCCTTCCTGCCCCCACATTCTCAGACTTGTCCTTCTTGCTCACACACGCTCAGACTTATGTCCTTTAACATAGATGCGCACACACACTGACAAATATACTCATATACACAGACAAACAAGATGGCAAGCAAAGACTCATTTACAGATGCATTATCCTGTATTTATTAATAAGACAGCTGATTCTCATGAAATTGACCATGACCATATATAATTATACCAAGATTAAACATTATTGCATAACTGAAACAGTGCTGGAGTTTGAGTAGATTATATAACTCACTTGAGTTATAATAATGAGGATCTTGCCTTTCAGATTCTCACATTGTATATGAAAGCGATCTCACCACAGTACGCATGGTAGCCAGCGTGCCGATGAGCGTGCCTTTCATACACCAACTGGCTGCTTGTAATCCCTTCACTCATCTCTCCCTGTAGTCATGCCCCCTGACCTCACCTCAGTTGTACACATATCGTATGCACACTCATTGATGAACCTAAGGTAGAGGTATAAGGAGCTTCTCCAAAGTGGCTCTTTGTGAGTTACTAAAGCTGCTCATTGCTGTGCTTCAGCTTTTCTTCAGCTGCTCTCGGAACTCTTGGCTCTTCTCTGACCCTGTTCGCTGTCATTCAGAGCTGGCGTTTGCATTGCCCTGGATTAGCTTCTGAATTCAGCCTGTATTTAGACCCTGATTTGCTGCTTGTCATTCTTCCATATGAATCCTTAAATTCGCCTGCCTTGCCCTTGGATCTTGGAATTCCTTCATTATACTATTTGCTGGTCCATATATGGAATGTGTGGGAAAATGTATTAAGATACGAAAAATCTTTATAATGATCCTTGATGCCAGTGCTTTAGAGACTACTGTCTTTTTCCTAAATAGCATAGTTTCTGGAATCAAAACTAAGTTAATTTTGTGCTGCCCGGCTATTGCTATTTTTAGCGCATTTGTCTGTTTATTTTCAGTGTTATTGGTGAGTTTGGGTCAGCATTAATTTAGTAAACGACATCCCCAGTGTATAGCAGTTTAAATATAGACTTTACACACAGGGCAGATTTAAGTAGACTGTGAAAGTGGGTTAGAAACATCATGTTCCGGTCTTTGGATGGACACATGCAAGCTGCACATGACACTGCGCCACAGCACTCGGCCTATTTATTGTGTTAATTTATAAAAAAATATTTAGGGCTGCAACAACGAATCGATAAAAATCGATTATTAAAAGTGTTGGCAATTAATTTATTTATCAATTTGTTGTGTCGTGCAATTAGTGCGCAACTCACTATCGCGGAGAAGTTTTCTTCACCTGCAGATGGAGATGAACGGATAGTGGCCAAAGGCGTGGTGGAGGAACAGCGGAGACGGTATTTTCCAAAGAAAATTAAACAAATGAATCATGACATGGGCGCGCACACGCTTGCACACACACGCTCAAACGGTCGGACATATACACACGCACAGGATCCCATATACACGCGCACATGATCGCACATACACACGCACCCGCGCACTCAATCGCGCATACACGCACACACTCTCCCATACGCACGCGCACACCCCGTCTGCTGAATTGAAACCTGTTCTTGACCTGTTCTTATTTCAACGGCAAAATGCCATGTTAGGTAGCCAAGGGTGCACACTTGCCTGCCTAGGCAGTCCCATCTTTCACCACGCGAGTGAGGTAGGATGGATTGCATTTAGACAGGGATGAAAGTAACTGTGTCTGTGAGTATATGTGATAGTGCCATGCAAGATCCCTATTGTGTATTACTATAAATATAGAAAACAACTGTTAATGTTGAAACAAATTGTGTCACTGGGTTTTTTGATTTGCATTTTTCTTTGTTCACTTTTTTGCTCCTTCAGTTTAGATAATGGTCTATTTCTGAATAAATCGGTGGAGATTAAGAATCTCTTTTTTATCCGATTCATCGATTAATCGAAAAAATAATCAATAATCATCAGATTAATCGATTATCAAAATAATCGTTAGTTGCAGCCCTAAAATTATTTAGGCTTCAAATGTGATTTTAGGTTTCAATGGAAAATCTTGATTATGTATAGATGTATAAATAAATTCAACTGGTCATAATATAAAATATTACAACACTCTGTGGAAATATGCTTTGTTTTGTTTTTTTTGTTTGTTTTTTGTTTTTTTCTTGCAGAATTAAAGTATGTAAAAAAATTCTGTCCAAACAAGGTCCCCGTAAGCTTAACTGTTTAGTTTCTCATAGCAACAAGTAGGCGTTAGTAGCGATGGGCTGTTATCCTAGCAGAGCAAACTGTAAAGTCATTTACAAGTATTCAGAATGCTGTCCTAATGAGAAAAGGCACTGGATTCCTGATAAAATAGGTGGTTGGCTTCAGCCAGATGTAATTTAGTATTTGTTAAATCCCCATTCTTGTGTTGATTTGCATATTGCCATATTTTAACTTCTTGATTGGATGAGCATTCACCCTCTTAACTGAATTCTATTCTTGCTTTCCTGCATTTTTTCTTTTTCACCAAGCACTATAGTACAATATATAGTCCCAATAGTACAATTCCCATGAGAGGTGAAGCGCAGCTTTTATAGTGGACTAATAGTCTTTTTTCTGCTTTATACATCATCTTTTGCCTCTGGCACTTTGCTCTCGGAGAAGTAGACTTGCTATTGGGACCAAAGACCTTCTAGGGCTCAGGAGGCATCCGTGGCTACTGGAATATTTCATCCATCTCAACGTAGAACAATAAACGTTCAAACAACCACACAACCCCCCCTCCCAAGCAGACACACATACTACCATGATGCTGTGATTAGCATGACAATCAGAGAGATAGAAGCTCCTGTGGCTCTGCCCCCACACACTCCTGCTGACATTACCGCCCCCTGCCCCTGGCAGATCAGAGAGACGAGTGAAGGACATGGAGATGGTGCAGCACACATCACCTGGAGAAGAAGCAGATTGTATTTCCCTGCCTCCCTCCAGGATGAGCACAACAGCAGTCTGGCAGCCTGAGAAGAACAGGCACCTCTTAGATATGACATGCGCTATTTCCTCCAAACATAATCGTTTTTGTCTTCAAACATAATTCATAATTAATGTGATTCAGGACATTTCATTTTACACCTATCGGTCTGTCTGATACTGAAAAACATTTAGCGATGTGCTAAGAGCCACTTGGCTTTGCTGCTGTATAATGCAACAGGTTTCACTAATATTCTTTGTTGGAAAATAGCTTTTGAGAACATTAAAGGGTGTTTTTCTGGAATTATTTAATCCATCTAAATCCTAGTTCTGAACAGGCTGCTGAGAAACTGTAAATATAATACATAAAAAAATAACTCCAGATTTATCCCAGATTGCATTCTGCTCCAAATAGGACTATTAATGTTTTAACCAAGAAAAATATTTATTTTATTGAACAAAGTAATTCAGAGCAGACTAGCAGTGCTGTTAAAGACGAATACATTTGGTAGCAGATTATTTATCGTTATAGGATTCAAGGTCACATGTTAATTCTCCTGCTTATTGTGCCCAGCTTGTACATTTTCTAATATTATTTAATATAAAACCATATAATACAATTCCGTCTAGCGTTTTTGACAAGGCCAGTCTAAGGATTAAGGTTAATTAATACTAATCCATCCATTCATTCATCCGTCCAGGTAACACATAAACCAGGGTCATGTAACCTTGAAGACAAATTTTTATATCAACAGTTTCAGTTGTTTTCAAAATTTCTTTATTACACTGTACATCTGGTGAGTTTGTGGAAGGTCTTAAATTTGGATTTTTGGATGTGTAGGGTGCACAGGCACACATATAAATATTGTCAATGCTGAGTAACGTCACAAAAATAAACTGACCTTACAACTTGTTTAGAATGTAACATTCTGTCAAGCCTCTTATAGAAAGCTGCACATTTTATCTTCAGAGTTCTCTCTGCCTTTTGGATGAAATGCGCCAAGCCAGCAACCTGCAACACATTGTGGCAAACTCATCATTTGCAGAACAATGCCAGCCTCCCAGCCTTCCCCCATTCTCTGGGGGTAAAAAGGGTTTAATTCACCCCTTCAAGTGTGTTTCTGTGTCTGTTTACTGTGCTGTTTTCTTTATTGAGCTGCTTTTGTTATAGTTTGCATTGAGTTTCTTAGCGTTTGCTCCAAAAGCCTTTTTTCTGTTTTGGACAATGCCAGCAAACGTATTTAGATGTTTTTTAATATTTTTTGAAGCAATAAGCAGTTTTCTACAACTAGAACAATGAGAATAAACGTTTGCTTATAGGAGTGCTGAAAGTCAACTACTTTGGTATTTTTGGGGAAAAAATATTATAATGAATGTTATTATTAGTGTTATTATTATTATTATTATTATTATTATTATTCTATACATTTCTTTGTGAATTTCTCTGACAGAGTACTTAAAAATAAATGCAACATAGAATTCTTGAAATTCTCACAGTTAATGTTATGTATCATGAAGTTTTCAGTGATTTACCTGCTGAAGTATGAAGAGGAACTTTGAGATATAATTTTGGTCTGACGTGATATCCATCCATCCATCCATCCATTTTCCATAAATGCTTAGCTGTTACAGTGCTGCTGTGAGCCTAGAACATATCCTAGTAAATATAGGGCACAGGGCCCATATGTGAATGATTACTTTGCTATCATTATTGTGGAGCAGGCTCAATAATACTTGCAGAACAGGCTTTTCAGAGCCCAGTATTTTTATTAGGGGTCCAAGCAGTAATGGTACTGGATCCTGATTGGTTTTTAAATTGGGCTTTTAAATCTGGAGTTTATGACTGCAATTCAGAAGACAGCAGATATACATTATTCCAAATCACATACAAAATATAGTTTATACTTTAAACACCACCTGAACAAATGAAACTACAAATGCTATTTTACTGTTTTTTATATTTCTTGTGAATGAACACCCCAGTGTGAGTAAGGCTGTGGTCGCCTTGCCTGTTGTCATTTGTCACAGCCCTACGTTGGATAAGCGGCTCTGGGTAAATAAATAGATAAAATGAATGAGTGTCTACAGCTCACAGTCTTGGGGCACCTTCTTAACGTGAAAATTATGCCAGTCCACACTGCCACACCTTGGCAAAACATGCATGAACCTGTTACTTGTTTATGTACTGTTATATGGCAAAAGTAGTAATTTATGATTTTCAGATTCATAAACATTTCATTATCACAAACTCATAGGACATACACAACATGGTCTTCCTGTAGAGGGCAGTGCAGTTCTTTGACCAGTCCAGCTTACTGTCTAGGTGGAACCCCAGTCACATATAATGCTGTACTGTGTCCACCTCCTCTCCCTGAATGAACTGTCATCTTCTCAGGTCCACTACCAGTTCCTTCGTCTTACCACTGTAAAGTTGTAGATGTCTCTGGTCGCTCCAGTCGACAAAGTTGACCACTGCCCTCCAGCACCCCATCATGTCTTCATCCATGATACAACTGACTACTGCAGAGTCATCTGGGAATTTCTGCAGGTGGCAGGACTCTGGCTTGTGCTTGAAGTCAGTGGAGTAGAGGGTGAAGAGAAAGGGAGAGATAACTGACCCCTGCAGAGCCCCACTGCAGTTCAGCATCTTCTTAGACAAACTGTCCTTATCTGGTACATTTTTACCAGCATGTTCTATTATTTATTCTGTTCCTATATAAGACCTTCCATAACATTGTAGGATTTCATGGTAATTAGAATGTTGATTTAATGCCCTGAATCAATGCAAGGTCTTTTCCAGGATTTTGTGGGGTGGGCTTTACTAGTAGAATTTCGATGATCTTAAGTTTATACCGTTATGCAGCACACTTCTTCACTGAAGCTTTATAGATTTCCCAAGGTATTAAAAACACGGCTCGTTTATATGCATGCTTTTCTGAATGGGCCTGTTGTCTCTGCTCTGTGGCCTGTCAGTATGATTGTGTGACTCATATTGGAAGTCTGAAGTCAGAGTAAAAAAGGAATTAGTGCAGTTTAATGCATAATGAGAGAAAGCAGTGAGGCACATGAAATTCTTTTCATCTGAGAAACTCAACCTATTTAGAAATACTCTGTACAAGTGGACAGGAAAAATAAATATGAAAGAAGCAGATTTCTTGTTTTTTTCTTTTTCCTTCAAGCATCTTACTAGAAATTCTGAGAAGTGAAGTGCCATCCATAGCCTGGGGAATGGACACTTGTTTGGCAGTCTGTCTGCTTTAATCAGATCGATCTTTGCCAGGCTGGTTGCTGGTGTGATCTTGAACACCCAAGTCTGGAAAGTGCTTATGCCACAGCCTAGTCTTATCAAATGTTCTTCAGTGTCTCTCTAATAGATCACAACATTTCAGTTTTCTTAGATTACCAACACTAGAACACTGAACACATCGCACCTGTGGCTCTCTTGTATATTGAAGCTATGATTTGCTCTACGGTGCTTAGCTTAAGACAGACTTCAATAATATAGTCTCATCAGTTTTACAATCATAAAAAACAGTCAAGTTACAATTTTACAATTTATTTGCAACCACCCAAGCCGACACCTGTTATGATGAGAGCCCCTTATTATTTTTATTGAGCTGATGTTTGTCTAGGAATTGGTTGTCATTTGAGTGCTTTTGCACAGTTATGTGTAACTTAATTAAGGCCCCTCCACACAGCATCTGACCGTATATACGTCTGAGCTCCCAAAAGGTTAAAACAGAGCTGGAAAATCTTGATTGGCTAACGGGACACAGCAGATGTTAGTGGCCACAGAGAACCACGTGTAGCTGGTGTAAATAGCGTGACTGTGCTGCCAGACACATACTGTAATGGTATGCTACATATCTGACTTATAATATCCTTAATACTTGATAGCAATAATAAACATCTATGTTATGAATTTATTTTCCTTACTATACTTTTGCTATTTTAATGTGTATCTCTCTTATATAAAGTATCATGGCTATTTAGGCAATACAAGTACAGTACAGTTTAGGTGCATTATACCATATAGTTGTATGCAGTGTATATGATATTCGGTTAGTCTCCAATTCACCTGACATCCTGTTGGACAGAAATTAACCAGTAAGTTAAGTGATGCAAACCTGTTAATTCCTTTATCTTCAGTGAGCAGTCTCAAAGCTTGTAAATTCCAGCTCTTCATGTCGTTAAAAAATGAATCCTCAATTTAAAATCAAAATCATGATTATGAAATTTGTCGTTTTAATTAGGTGGAAATAATTTTCAGATTTTACACGACCCACATTCCAGTCTTCTCAGAAGTATTTAGTGGAAATGTTAATAGGTAATATAGATTGTTATTATTATTCCAGACTTTTTCCCCATGTACATATATGAATGGACACTTCTTTTTTGGTTTCTGTATTGCT
>JAODKN010000114.1:14400675-14412626 GCA_026774425.1 Petrocephalus zakoni
ACAAAAACCGACAGGGGAGACAGGACTAGGGCGGACTAAATACACTGAAACGCGGACTGCCGACACGAAACAGCTGAGGACGGGAGGATTCGCACGAGGGAAACGAGGGGGCGTGGCACACAGGAGGAGCAGTCGGCCAGGGCATGACAAGTATTAGACCCCCCACACACACACACAGCAGCCCGTCCAGTAGACCACAGTTTGGGTCATATAATTGTTGATGCGGAAAGGCAGAATTTTGGCAAGTGAAACATTCCCTTTACTGTATTTCTTGCCTGTTTTTGGAATGCCTCTACAGTGTGTCCTATTAAAATTGCAGATGTTTAACATTTTGTTAAATTGAACTTTTTTGTTAAATTTGAATTATGCAAATCACATCTGGCACAGGTCACATCCATGCTGTTGAGCTGAGTGTAGTAATGTGAAGGCACTGCAAATTATATTGTACATGAACTTGCTTGTCTGTATGTTTCATAAAAGTATAATTACTGCAAAGTATTTGTAAAGTAGCGGCTGTAATATTCACTTTATTTGTATTTATTCTTATAGGATATGTGGTGCTTAATATAAAAAAAATGAACAGGGGATTTAGGTAATATCTCTAACTGGGCAAATGGTCAGGAGGTGGATGGCTCAGCCCCTGCCAGTTACATTTGATGTATTCTGTCCTATCTGACACTGTGGGACATGTAGATATAGAGATATTTTGTGTTTGATATCAGCAGTACCAGGGTTGCCGACTTTGGTCAACTGGCTGGTGTGAGATTTTCAATTTGAACCAAATCTGCGCACACATTTACATGTATGTAAGAGTTTTACTACCATGGAAATAGTCTGTAGGGTTTGTAAACTACCCTGCCACTTTTGATGGAGCCAATTTTAGGTTAATAATGGAATAATATAAATTTGCCATAAGATTTAGTGCATGAATGTGAGAGTCTGAAAGCGTGAGTGTCATGCCAGAGGCGTGGGAGTTGGCAACCCTGTAGTACTTAACTGTTGTAATAATCAAACACAATTCTGGTGTTACGTAGTTATACTCCTCCTTCACATCTTTAGGGGTCTTTATTTCTAAATAAAAGTCTTGGGCTGGTTTGGATTCTTCTTACAAAATAATTCTAATGCTTTTACATTACTTGAGGCCGGGGCTATATGCTGGACACCACAGTATGCCAATGTCATTGACTGCACATATTTTGTAGTCACATCCATTTCAACACTAGGGGAGAGGTGACTTCATAGATAATGTAGATTATGACTGTCAGATATCACTCAAATTGTTGCTACATGTTTTATGGCATCCTGGTGTCTCCATTTTTCTCCTACTGATATTAGCTGTCAAAAACAGCTTAAGCTTATCACACCTTCGCACTATTTGTCATACAGTGTCCGCCACATCGCTAACGCCACCCGCCTAATATTATGTAGGTGCTGCTAAAGCAGCTCTGACTCATCGAGGCATGGACTCCACAAGACCTCTGAACGTGTCCTGTGGTATCTGGCACCAATACATTAGCAGCAGATCCTTTAAGTCCTGTAAGATGCAAGGTGAGGCTTCTATGGATCGGACTTGTTTGTACAGCACATCTTACAGATACTCAATCTGATTGAGATCTGGTGAATCTGTGGGATTGGACCAGATGAGCTAGCGAGATCGGACCAGTCTGGCTAGCGAGATCGAACCAGATGGGCTAGTGAGATCGGACCACACTGGCTAGTGAGATCGGACCAGATGGGCTAGCGAGATCGGACCAGTCTGGCTAGCGAGATCGAACCAGATGGGCTAGTGAGATCGGACCACACCGCTTCACTTGTCGGTGGTTTTAATGTTAAGGCTGATTACAGTAGAATACTATGGCTGAGTTATGGGAGAATTTTCTTGTTAAAGGGTGTGTAAATGATTAACAAAATGTATTACATAGGCAGACAAAGGAAATACCTTATTAATTAATTAATATTATTATACATTCAGGTTTAATGGATGTTTTATGTGCTTCACAAACAAATTTAATTCTGTAACAAAGCTCCCCGAAAGGCATTTGATGAAATGTATTGTACTCCCTTGTATATTAAGTCCCAGCTTCATTAATGTTTTAGCACATATCCGCTTCATATTGCTTTATTAATACATAATGAATTTTTGTGAAATTCAGTTGCGAATAAATAAATAAATAAATCTCATCAGTAAGGAATTACATAACATAAATGTTGAATCCTAATTAAGAAGAGTTTGGAGAAATTTAGTAACAAAGTTAATTAATACAGATTCACATTCATAAAGTTTTTGTAAATTTCAGGGTATTCAAAGGGTTTAAATACAATATCCTTTTAAAAGTTTTTCAATTATATGACCATTCTATTATACACTGATCAGCCAAAACATTAAAACCACTAACAGGCGTGGTGAATAACATTGATTATTCTTTTTACGTTACATATTAGGCAAGTAAACAGTCAGTTTTTGAAGCTGATGTGTTGGAAACAGAAAAAAATGGACAAGCGTCAGGATCTGAGTGATTTTGACAAGGACCGATCTGTGATGGCTAGTCGGCTGGGTCAGAGCATGTTCAAATCAGCAGGGGTCAGTACTTACCAAACGTGGTCCAAGGAAGGGCAACTGATAAACCAGCAAAGGGGAACATGGGCACCCAAGGCTCATTGATGTACTTGCAGAGTGAAGACTAGCCTGTCTGGTCCTTTCTTACTAACCTGTCTGGTTCAATCTTGCTAACCTGTCAGTTCTGATACCACAGGAGAGCTACACTAGCACAAATTGCTAAAAAAGCTAATCCTGGCCATGACAAAAAGGTGTCAAAAATCACAGTGCATCTCAGGGGCTGCCTGTCCACAAACCATGTTCCACGTTGACCCGTTCACTACCAAAAGTGCCTACAATGAGTTACATTTCCTCTTCATGTGGACCAGGGGATGAGATGGCACCAGGATGCATTATGGGAAGAATTTGGCTGGTGGAGCAAATACAGTGACAATGTTTAGGTGCCCTTCATGGCAACAGTATTTCCTGATGGCAGTAGCCTCTTTCAGCAAGATAATGTAGCCTACAACATTGGAATAATTGTTCAGGAATGCTTTGAGGAACATGAAAAAGAGTTTAAGATGTTGACTTGACCTCCAAATTCTTCAGATCTCAGTAGAAACAAGCATCTGTGAGATGTGCTGGACAAACTAGTCAGATCCATGGAGGTCCCACCTTACAACTTACAGAACTTAATTACTGCTAACACTTTGGTGCCACATACCATAGGACACCTTCAGAGGGCTTGTAGAGTCCATGCCTCGATGGGTCAGAGCTGTTTTGGGGACATACACAATATTAGTCAGGGGGGTTTAATGTTATGGCTGATCAGAACAGGATATTGAATAACTAGTTGGTGATAAATAGTGTTGCGACAGAGACTTGAGAAGACTGGGAGAATCTTTAACAGCAACAGATCAGGTAAAATGTCATCTAACCACTTATCATGACAGGACAGCTGCTACACCAAATGTCAGCTAACAACAGCCCTTAGTTTCCTAAAACAAAATAAAACAAAAAAAAGCAGAATAAGACTCTCTCAGGACTGAGGATCTTGCTTAATAATGGGGGAAACCAAAATGGAAAATGTCTCCTCAGCTGTAAACTACGAGTAACAACGAGGATCCTCATGGGAACTCACTGTTCCTCACCAGTGTAGCCGGTGAGGGAATGAGAGGCGGGCAGAAGGTCAAAGCCCTTCTCAGTCTCTCCAGACTCAGAGCCAGGCAGCCTCACATACGTCCAAAGAAAAGTGGACATAGGGTCACTTCAAAAGTGACATCAGCAACAGTAACAATATGTCATCCCCAAATGGGCATAGTTTTAAAAAGCCTAGTGGGGTGATTGCCAAGCAACTCTGAAGATGATACATTTACAGTAAATAATCCAATGCGGGTAATCACTTAGAAGGGGCTCAGATTTCTCACAAACTGCATATAGGCCATTAATATCAAAATGGTCAAAATCTAGCTATTTTATACTTTATAAGTCACAGAAGATATAAGGAGTTGGGGTTACGACTGAGAACGTTTATCTTTCTGATATGCCATGGCACACTGTAACGCTGTGTTTCATATTCAGTGGAGTTGCTGATAATCGCTTATGATGTCTGTCCATGATGCCCCCTGCGAAAAGCTGCTAAAGATAGCTAGTGTCTGCTTCTGAGCCGCGTTCTCCCCTCTGCCGTTAGCTGGTGTACATACTGCATACCACATATCACATCGGAAATCATTCTCTGATCCTCATTCCTGGTTACAAATAGCTAATAATCCACACTCAAGCCAGCATCTGGTATGTATATTTGAGTGTGCTTCAAATTTCTGTAGACATGACTGTTTTAAATATTATGTTAACGCGGCATTTTCTATGGGGTTATAGTGCTATATTTAATACTTTCTGTGTGCTTTCAAATTCACCATAACAAATGAAAGCCTTCTCAGTGTATCTTAATAGTGCGCTCGTCTATACCAACGAAGTCACAACCGACCATAACACAAACACGCTGTTATTGTCATGATCTGAGCAGAAATGCTCAGGAAAAGACATTTACTACTTCACATAAATTCATAACTAGTAATACATTTCATAAAATAAATATTTTATTATAAAAATAGAGAAACACAGTGAAACACTTACTGACTGTGTAAGCTGGCATGTTGAAATGACGTCACAGGGGAATCTCGTACAACAAATTTCTCCACGACTTCAAACTTGGAAAAGGGGCGAGTTTCCGACAGGGAGTGACATTTTCGTAATGTTTTTGCCTGAGTTGCGACTTGGAGAGGGATAAACGGACGCAGGATAAATATATAATAGTCATAGAGTGACAGGTAGTCTCTCTCTGTTAAGTTCATTGTTGTCCCTAAATTGCCCATAGCGTGTAAATGTATGAGCCCTGCTATGGCTTTGCATATCGTCCAGGGTGTAACCTGGCCTTGTACCCTGTACTATCAGGGGTGAGGGGCAGAGCACGGTATTCTGGAACCCCTAACATAATGTCACCTCAGGCCCCCTCAGTACATTCTGCCAGATGAAGGTGGCACCCTCCCCCACGGCCCCCCTTCAGCCGGGGCCCTGTCTGGGATAGGCTCCAGGCTTCCCCTGACCTGGAAAAGCACTTTGAAGATGGATTGATGGATGGTTTTTTTCTCTTGTGGTTTGCTGAATCAGCACAGGCTAAGCAATTAAAAATGAGCTGAAGAACCCTTGAGCTCTAAGGTGGGAATCACCAATATATTCCGGCCTCTGAAGAACTAGTACTCACAGAGCATATCTATGTGGCAAAGAAATATGACTAAATCAGCAACATTATGTCTGTGGAACATACATCACTGGAACTAATAAGGGTGCATTAGATACAAACCTGGTCTCCCCCTTGATATCAGCCCCTCCCTCTGGCCAGGCTCCATGCAGGGTTCCGACGCCCCCCCTACACTGTCTGCAGGCTCTCCCGCTCTCTGCCAGCCTTCCATTTCGAAGTGAACCATGATGTAATAAATCACTCTCCTCCCGTGCCTTTTTTCTGCTCTTCCTGACACTTTTGAGCAGCACTGCAGATGCAGTAGTATTTCGCCTGCGTATAACACAGCCATGCTGCTAACAGCGTTTGCTGTCCGAGTCCTCCTCCTCGTCTGCTCGCTGAGGAGGTGTCACAACAGTCTGTGATGTTCAGAGGAGTATGGTGCACAGATGTGTGTCTTGTGAATGGAGGTGTCATGGAATGGAAGGCAGTAGTTAAGATTTACCACTTACCTGGTTAAAAATAGAGTTATCCAAAATAGAACGTCCTCTGTGTGTATGTATATGGTTACATTCTAAAATAATTCTGAAATTATACATCTGAAAATCTGTTATATGTAAAAATAGTTATCGGGCTCAACCCTTCCTCGAAAAAACACTGATAAACAGAATTTGCTCAGTGAACTCTGTACAGATCCTCGTGTCTGTACTGCTTTCTAATGAAGCTTGCTGTCTGTTAATGTTCTTCTTTTTCTCCCTCTCTCCATCCACCTGCACATGTCTATGTGTCTAAATATGTCTGTGTGTCTCCGCGCAGGTGATTCTTTGCTGAAGCACAATGGAATGAAGTTCACCACTAAAGACCAGGATAACGACCACTCTGATAACAATTGTGCCTCGTTCTACCACGGAGCCTGGTGGTACCGCAACTGCCACACGTCCAATCTGAACGGGCAGTACCTAAAGGGCCAGCACACGTCGTACGCTGATGGCATCGAGTGGTCCTCTTGGACCGGCTGGCAGTACTCCCTCAAGTTTACTGAGATGAAGATCCGTCCCACCAGAGAGGAGAACAAGTAACAGGGTAAAGGAAAAATAGAAAAAAATCTGAAAAGGAACAGACTACTAGATATTTAAGTCTTTTTTCTCCAGTGACAAGAACTAATTGGTTTAGTACTCTTCTCTCTAATTCCTGTGGAACTAACATATTATTCAAACCATTCTCTTTTAATAGCTGTAATGTAATCCTTTCCAAATCCCATGATAAATCTTTAGTGGTGCACTGATCTGTTTGAAGCCTACAGGGCCGTATAGAGATTTGTGTCTCTGTCTTGATTGGGTTTTCACATGTCACCACTTACTGGAGAGTATTTCTGAGATTCCTGAATTTGCAAAAAAAAAAAATGTCTGGTAATCAATTAAACAAAACGGTTGCATGAAGAAAGAATTTTACCTGAGTTATTACCGATTAGCGAATATCTCGGGGAGCTTAGATCATACATTAAGTTAAGAGTGTTGCCCATAAGGTTAGCGGAATCCTTCGGCTCCAGACACGTGAGCTATGTAGATGAGATGGCATCTTAAATACAGTTGCTCGTGCATGTCCTTTGGAATGGAGTGCAGTTCTTGGAGGGCTGTGGGTTTCTGTCCCATCTGTGCAGCAGATATTGACAGACCCCCCGCCACCACCCCCTCAAATGGCAATTATGGCACTGAAGTAACACGGTGGCAAGCTAGACATCAGCTACCGCATCACAATGGTTTCACGTGGGCCATTAACCAGCATATTGTACAGTTTTGTTTCCCAGCACTTACAGTAACTACAAGCCAAACACTTTGGCAGCCGGTTGATGGCAGAGCTAAACTGTTTTAACCCTCCTGTAACCTTGAGGGAAGCAATAGCAGTGGCACTTAGTCACGCTATGTTCCTGGGCTCATTTACAAGATAAAATCAATTTAATGATACCCAAAGCTGCTCTGTCGAAAGGCTAAAAAGAAACAGTGTTTTTATGCAATAAAGAACACTCTGGTAACGACAGACACTTGTATGAAATGGGCTAGTAAGAATAGTGAAGGCTTTTAAGTTTGGCCCGTCCAAGTAGTTCTTTGAATTAGTGACTGGTTCCCGGTCTGAGCCTGAAATATACATTACAGTATTCAAATAAAGGGGCCTCACACCACATTTAGGTACCTAAAGCAGGGAGCGCAGAGCCATCCGAGCTTATAAGCAGCTAGGTAGTCCCCAGTATCAGTCTGCTGTCTGTGTAGTCAAACTTTTACTGCAGGCACAGAACTTTCTGCCTCAGTTCAATGAGCCAGAGAGTATGGCGTTTCATTAAGTACTGCTCCACATTATTAAAACCCATGGCAGCACATAGCTGTGTTCCCAGTCTACCCGAAACAAAGCTGGGAAATAGGTAACCTAAATGCGCAGAGCAGGTGCAGCACACTCTTCTCGCGGTTGCTTTAGCTTGGTGTCGCCGCGTTGTTTTCGCAGGAAGCCGCATGCCCCTATTTTTACCTGCAGTTCTGATTCAGACTTCATCTCCCTGCCTACCAGGAAGCCAGACGTTCCTTTTTTTTAACTGCTAATCAAATGTTGCTTGTTCAACCACCACCCAGCATACCCTGGCTAATTTAAGCCCTCCTTCCCATAGCTGAATGGTGCCAATTTGTTCCACTGGCGCTAGACCCACGGTAACAAACACCAAAATGACAGAATCTGAAAATGAATCTTTTGAAGGTTCTTAAGATCATACTGTATGTAGCAATTATTTCTGATTTTTTATGACAAAACAATGCCACTCTTCAAGAAGACAATAAGTCCTAACAGCCCAAGAGATAAAGAGCAGAACACCATTCTTTTGAGATGTAATGCCGTGCTGTGTTGCTGCTTTCCATTGAAGTTCCACAAATAGCTTACTTTGCAGCACTGATTTTACTGCCGTTCTTCTGGCTGGAGTCTTTTTGAAACTTCCAGGTTGGTCGAAGGACTGACAGTAAATCCCTTTTTGTTTTATGAAAAGGAATTCAGAAATATGTTGCCAGGCAGTTGGAGAAAAAAGTTTCTGTACAGTGTTAAAACAAAAAATTAAATAGACATTTCAGTAATTTATTGTAAAAATGTGCGTTTGTTTTTCTGTATAAATTGAATTGTTTACTTTTTGATGTACTAAAAGCTTTAAAATAACTGTACATTTATTGTAGAGTGTATGTTTTAGAGACAATTGAAGCATGTATATTATGTCATACAATAGCACAGCTAGAATTCAAGAACATTTCTGAAAAACCCATTTAAATGATGAATTATTCATCATGCCCTAATATATCTTTTGGTATTTAATTCATTACTAGACAGAGGTTCAGTTTGTCTCTTTTCAAAGTTTGTTACTGGAAACTGCACTTTGTGTAACAGAAAGTTACACAAAGAAATCTGAAAACTTGCGAAACATGATCTAATCAGATTTTGCGAAACAGCTATGAAACAGTAAGAAAGTTTGTAATCATAAGGAATTAACAAAAAAATTGCATAAGGATTCTTTAGGTGTGAACCTCTCAAAAAATCCCCAAGTGACTTGGACCACTATGCATGGCTCCTGGGCCTGGGACAAAATTCCTTCAACCAGCCCCCATGATGTTCGTTTCCAAGTTCCTAAAGCTTATAAATGAAAAATACATTGACAGTTTTTGAAAATGCATTGAATATTTTATTTCAATTCAAGCACAAAAGATTGCTTGACTCTGTATGGCTGCATTACTATACACGTGAAATAATTTCTTTCAGGAATTCTTGAAAAACAACTTATACAAAAAAGAAATGAATTCCAGACCTTCACTCTGCATCCTTGCAGTGACTGAAGATTTCTGTGTTAAATGCCTGTAGATTTCCAATGATATACTATTTTCTTACAAACAAATTCAGTAATTCAGTACCGCAGCATGAGTGGACTGTCGATGGGTGGAGCCACTAAACACTAAGCTTTGCATTCAGTTGTATGTCTGTTTAAGATGCTAAGAGTAGGAATTTGCTGTCAGAAATAACTGTGAAAAAAGATTCTTGTATTTGCAACTACAAAGAGAGAGATTATAGAGAGAGAATACAGCCTCCCCTACTGGCAATCTCATGAAATTTAGGATATATCCAGTCACTTTTACCTTTATAAGATTGTAAGATTTTGAATGTTCTTTAATAGAATCATTCCGGGACTAACAAAAAGGCCTTCATATGCCTTCATTTTAACGTTTTTTTTTCCAGTTTTATAAGGAAAAACTAAACTGTTGGCTACAAAGTGTTCATATTGGTGAATTATCTCCCTGATTTCCTACCGTATGCTCTCAGTGAAGTCATATAGATCGTTTTGCTGAATCTTGATACTGTGTTTTAATGTTCTTGTTGGCATTTAATAAATATTCACATTTTATAAGTGAACCCTGTTCGTGGCTGAGCCCCTTTTTTGTGTGATTTCCCGAATGTGTGTTCCTGCATGGTAATGCATGGTAATGCATGGTAATTACCATACCAGCCTGGAATGAGTGCCAGTGTGAGATTACACATTTGCCAGGTAAATGAACAGATGAGCCAGAGAAATACGATACACTGGGCTTTTCTGGGGAGTATTTAAGCACTTATTTATGTTACTGGCTTCCTGGATTTTTTAGCATTCTGAGTCAATAAAATGGTAGATATTAGGAAGCCATTCTGAAGGGTCAGAGTTGATGGTCAGTTAATTGATTTCTATTGCAGGGATTTATTAAATCGGTTAATTCCACTTTACTTAAAATTATCTAATGTCATTCTTATAGCAGGGTAACATTTTGACTTTCAACTAGACTGTCCTTATAGTATTTAAGCACCATGTGAATCTGCTGTAAGCTAGTTCTCTGTCTGATCTCTGTCTTGTCAGTGGACAACATTTGAGGCCCAAGAGGAAAGTGAAGATCAAACACAGACATTAATGATGCCTAAACATCACTGAAGATCAAAAAGTTATATATTCATCTGGGCCCCCTGACAACTGCCAGCTAACAACAAGCAGCCTCTTGTCTCACTTCCCTTTTTCAGCTCAATACAGCTAATATCTTAGTTTATACCGTAAATAAAACTAAAAGCAGATATACTTATCTATCCAGCATCCACGGGGAATTCTGCTGAATATATCATTCAAATGCTTTAGAAGTTACACAAAACTACATTTTTAAACCAAGATCCTTATATTAAAAAAAAGCATCTTAAAGCAGCTGGTTTCCAAAAGCAGTCCGAAATATCACAGCAGCCGCAGGATGTCCAGCTTGGCAGCAGTGATACTAGAGCAATGCCTTTATCATTTGGCCACAGAAACGGGTACCAGTGGGTTTCCTGCCAGGCCAACACTGACAGGTTATGCAGGTAAAAAACAAGTAGAAATAATAGTGTGTTCTGTAGTGTAAAAAAGAACGGTACTTCAGAGGAACCCCCGCAATCCTAAATTGCGCAAGCTGGTACAGAAAACAGATGGATGGATGGTTTTGTATTTGCGTATTTTATCTCTAAATCTGTTTAGCCACCATAATGCAAAAACACTAGTGGTGAGATAGTAAAATAAGAGCGTCACATACTTGAATGAGATCAAGGGGAACGGCATCAGCCCAGTCTTTTAGGAATTTAAAATGTTAAGAAGATAGCTTGGATGGGCCGATGTATGGATGAAGGGATCCAGTTCTAAACAGTTCTAGTCACACTTAGTGAGTGGCTTAAACACTCTGGTTTATCCGATAAGGCAGCATTTATAGTGTCAGAATCAC
Organism: Petrocephalus zakoni; assembly: GCA_026774425.1. Classification (NCBI taxonomy): domain Eukaryota; kingdom Metazoa; phylum Chordata; class Actinopteri; order Osteoglossiformes; family Mormyridae; genus Petrocephalus; species Petrocephalus zakoni. The sequence goes on from JAODKN010000114.1 coordinate 14,411,732, forward strand.
TAATTCAAATATTTCTTTAAATATTAGTGACTATGGAAATGAAAAGGAGTTCTGCTGAGCCATTAATTATTGTTGAGCTAGGGGCACTCTGCACAGGATCCCAGTTCTTCGTTGGGCACATATGCAGAGAACTAATGCTATTTTAGAGACTCAAATTCACCATAACTTTTTGAAATTCTATATCAAGCAAAAAAAAAACAATAAAAATCCACCCATCCATCCATTATCTGCCACTTATCCAGGGTCGGGTTACGGGGTAGCAGTCGAAACAGGGATGCTGAGACCTACCTCTCATCAGCCTCGTCCTCCTGGGGGAATGCCAAAGCGGTCCCAGGCCAGTCTCAGGCCTGTCCAACATGTCCTGGGTCTACCCCGGGAGGTCCTTCTGGTTGGCCATGCTCAAAACACCTCCCCAGAGAGGCGTCTAGGAGGCCCATCCATCCATCCATTCTCTACCGCATGTCCGGGTCGGGTCGCAGGGGCAGCAGTCTAAGCAGGGAAACCCAGACTTCCCTCTCCCCAGCCACTTTGTCTAGCACTTCTGGGGGAATCCCGAGGTGTTCCCAGGCCAGCCCAGAGACATAGTCTCTCCAGCGTGTCCTGGGTCTTCCCCAGGGCCTCCTCCCAGTGGGTCATGCCCAGAATACCTCACCAGGGTCAGCGTCCAGGATTCATCTTAGACATATGCTTGAACCATGTGGAGGAGCAGTGACTCTACTTTGAGCTTCTCCGGAATGTCTGAGCTCCTCACCCTAGGGTTTTTTTATGAACATTCCATGTCCACAATGGGAGGGACCAGCCATGATCTTTGCCTATCCGCGTTCTGGAGGTTCTGGAGGTGTATTGGTCCTGTAGGGATGGCAGGTTGCAGCCAGTCACCATCTCTGCAGAGCAG
>JAODKN010000114.1:14420367-14436271 GCA_026774425.1 Petrocephalus zakoni
CTATGTCTGTGGTGGTTTGTATCTTGTCTCTGGTTCTGTGTGTGCAGAGCTTACAAATTCTCCCTGTGTCTGTGATGGGTTGTATCTCGTCTCTGCTTCTGTGCATGCAGAGCTTACATGTTCTTCCTGTGTTTGTGGTGGTGTGTATCTCATCTTATGTTGGTGTCACATTCCCTTATGAAGAGCACTCTTAAGTGTTACCAAATTGTTCAAACTGACGGAAAGAACCCCTTATGCTCACACTTGATTGGCATCACAGAGAATTGAACACCGAACTTAAATGATCCTTTATTCATTAATAATGTCCAACTGGTTGAATTTATTTCTACAAAATTGCTGGATGGTTTTATTTATATGCTCATTAACTTTTAGCTGTTAAGATCAGATCACATTATAACTCCTTTTTGTCATTTGATATCACAGCACATGCAATAATATAGACAATTCTTAATGTTTCACAAACTCACTCTCATCACCTGTGAATGACATAAACATTTTCAATTGTTTCAATGTAATTTTGGGGATTGTAGCATTTATTGATATTTTACTTTCATACTGCATAATGTCACGTATGACAAAGTGGAATCTTATATTTCCTGCACATGCCTAAAAATGGACAGCAAATCTTAAATGTCAGCACACTCTCCTGGGAAGAGCCATATCACTCCAGCTGGCACAAAAAAAAATTAGAAGACATCATCTTCTCAAATTACACATATGCAATGAGGGTGTGATAATGGACGTTATACTGCCATTATCTCGGAGGCATTTTCTAGGACATGGTCCACCAGGGTACTGCAGCACTCGCTGAATGGCAGGAATCACATGTCCATTCACCTCCAGTCCCTTCTTACTGGTAGGGAAAGACCTGCTTATATCACCATGGATATCAAGGGCACCCCATAAGTCAAAGAAACCATATACGCGAAATACGAATAAACCATGGCAGCATCACGCTGTGGGGATGCTTTTCTTCAGCAGAGACAGGGAAGCTGGTCAGAGTTGATAGGAAGATGGATGGAGCTAAATACAGGGCAATCCTGGAAGAAAACCTGTTGGAGGCTGCAAAGGACTTGAGACTGGGAAGGAGATTCACATTCCAGTAGGACAATGACCCTAAACATACAGCAAGAGCCACAATGTAATGGTTTAGTTCAAGGAATATTCATGTATTAGAATGGCCCAGTCAAAGTCCAGACCAAAATCCCATTAAGCATCTGTGGCAAGACTTGAAAATTGCTGTTCACAGACGCTCTCCATCTAATCTGGCTGAGCTTGAGCTATTTTACAATGAAGAATGGGCAAAAATTTCAGTCTCTAGATGTGCAAAGCTGGTAGAGACATACCCCAAAAGACTTGCAGTTGTAATTGCAGCGAAAGGTGGTTCTACTTAGTACTGGCACAGGGGGGCTGAATACAAATGCATGGCACACAATTCAGATTTTTATTTGCTTAAAAATTTGAAAACCATGTATCATTTTCATTCCACGTCACAATTATGTGCTTCTTTGTGTTGGTCTCTCATAAAATCTAAATGAGAAACATTTAAGTTTGTGGTTGTAAGGTGACTAAATGTGAAAAAGTTCAAGGGGTATGAATACTTTTTCAAGGCGCTGTAGCTACAATAAACACTAAAGAAGGAACACACTCGTCTTTTCTAGGCTGATAAAACTCATTAAACCTGAAGACATGACCAAGGATGACATATGGACCATATGAATTGTTTCAGAACTTTATTTAACGTTTATTTAAGCCACACTTCAGGGCCTTGGGTCAAGAACACACACCAACCTAATTGATCCTCATTGATGACCAGTTATGATGTGGTCTAACAGGCCGTCATGGATAATGGGAGAACGCCAAAGCCATCATTCCAATCCATACTGCGTGATACATTTTCCAGAGGTATGTCCAGGAGGCTCCTTACATGGTTATTCTCTTGAGAGAGGTCAGCATATTGCATTTTCTATCTGCAAACCCATTCAACACTTGATAAAAAGTCATTGACCAAAGACGAAAATCGTTAAAGATCTTATCAGATCAATGACTGACACATTTATGTGACCCAAAAAAGGACCAGCCAGACAACTCCAGCCCCTGTCCCTCACCCTGTACATGAATGGCTTACAGGGCAGGTGACTTCAGTGCAAAGGCACCGCCTGACTCTATACCGTCATCATTTGTCCGTCTGTCTGGTTCATGCGCCTTCATTTATGTTCTCTCGTATCACTCACTTTGTATTTCACTCTTAGCTTCCTTTCTCTCCAGTTTTGTCATGTAGATTCTGGATAAACTATAATACAAATACTTCAAACAGAAAGTGCCAAATTACTGCTATTATTTCAATAGTAAGCTGTTTGGGATCTCCGCATCATCTAACAAACAATAAATAATCCCATCCTTAACATCAGTCATTTTGTGAAACATGGAGGTCAAAGTTCTAATTATAATAACTCTTCTTACAATAGTAACTTGTTCATATTACGTTTAACTGATAGTGATATAACTCAATATTTCATGGTGCATTGACTTTCTATCAAGATCTAGTTTTAGTACATATTTAACTGAGAATATACGCATGTCAAAGTCTAACTGAAAGTTTTTTATTCACCCAGAGAGAAAATGTATTTGTTCTGATAGAAGTTTATATGTGCAAATTCCCACTGTTCAAAGCTTGTCCTCACAAGTCCTTGTTAATTGACAAGGATATTGTGGTTTATTTTGAAATGATTTTCCATGCAATGTAGCAACAATTCTATAATAATATGAAAAAATTGATGAATAGAATTCTATTAATTATTAATCATTATAATTTAGAGAACAACGTTCTAATCATTTACACTGATCAGGCATGACAGGTGAAGTGAACATCCATAGGTCCAGAAATTACAGGTTCAGGTCCATCCAGTTGAGCAATCTTATTCAGAAAGGGCCATTATGTATGTGGTTTTCAGAGCTACTCTATAATTAGGTTACTAATTAGAGGACTGACTGGCCGAAGAGTTGTCTCACCTGAGTTGGAGCAGCTGATCTAACGGTTATCCCAAAAACCTGCATACACACCGGCCCTTTATGGATAAGACTGGACACCCCTTGTATACAGAGTCACAGAATACACAACTGTCAGGGTTGGTGCCCGTCTGATCCTGCCCTTTCTGTCTTCTCTCTGTTTAGCCAGCAGATGTTGCCAGCCATCCTGTCCTCCTCCCTGCCTCTTGTCCTTTAACCCAGTGTACCTGAGTCCCTAGTGTGTTCCCTATTGCCTGGACTGCTGCACATTTGAGTCCCTAGTGTTGAGTGTGCAGCACAAAGGCTGTAATCCTCATGGGTTTGAGGCCAACCTCTGTTTTCTGTTTTTCTTAGTGTTTTGGTTTATACTGCTTGTGTTCTGCTTGTTTGTGTTAGTCCTATGGGGTTGTCATTGTTCTGTAGTTCCTGTGTTTGTAATTTATTCCTTGCTGTTCTGTGATTTGATAGTCCTCACCTGCTCCGTGTTGCCCCTAGTTTGGTTAGCCACACCTGCCACTTGCTAGTTGTTGTGTTCAATGTATTTAAGTGCCTGTCTTTGTCCTGTTCGTAAGTGAATCTTTGTAATTGGTGTCCGTGCTAATGGTGTGCTGCTTGTAGGGTTGCCACACGTCCCTTAAAATACTGAATCGTCCCATAGTTTAGAATAAAATTGGGCTTCCCGTTTTTAATCGATACGTTTTTGATTTGGTTTTGAAGTTTTGATTTACCACCACTGGTGTGTCTCTTAGTACATAATGGTAAGTCCTATATTTTTCTGCATGAAATATGGCAACCCTACCTGCTTGGTTTCCCTAGTTCTGCTCCCTAGTTGTGTTTAGTCATGGCTCCTTTAGTTTGTTAATCTGTTTTTTCCTGGTTTTGTTTTGGCTCCTGTTCTTTTGTGGTTTCCTGGGTTAAGTCTTTGTCTCTCTAATTTGCGCCTGACCACTGCTGCATCCGTGACACTCAACTGGTCGGCTTAAAGAAAATCTTGGCCTGGATTTGTGCTGTCTGGACCTGAACTTTCCACCTCCATGAATAACATTGATTTTCTCATTACTATGGCACTATATTTCGCAAGTGATCAGTCAGTGCTTGAAGTGTTGGAAGTGTTGATGTGTTGGAAAGAGGGAAAAATGGTTACATGGCTGTAGTTCGTTGCCACACATTGCCAGCCGTGACACACTTCACACGCTTGGAGCCACCAACAAAGTCTAGGTATTTAGCACGTCAAATATCTGGCGGGTGTCTGTGACGCATTGGTGCCTCTCTCGGGTCGCGTCTTTCAACAGCTCACGCATCGCGATCAAGTGCTGATTTGCCTCCAATCTGGGGATTTTGTCTCCAAGACCTTTCGGCGAGCAGAAAATAGGGGCTAAAATCGTGTAGCGTGAACTTAGCTTAACAGGACTTGCAAGACCTGCTGCTTACTTCTTGGTGCCATTTACCAGGACACCTTTAGAGTGCTCAGCTCGATGGGTCAGAGCTGTTTTAGCAGCATGAGGGGGACCTACACAATATGAGACAGCTGGTTTTAAGGTTACGGCTGATTCGTGTATATTACTGTTCACAAGCCTGAGTGAAAAAATTATATCTTTTATATAAAATTATATCTGATATATCAGAAATATTAATAGGGTTGCATTTATCCAAAAACCTCAAACAGAACCTATACTAACCATATATGAAACTATTAAGTTATCTGGATATTGAATATTGAATAAGCTATTCTGTCCAGAGCCTCCTGGGTGTCCCTGCCTTGTGCCCTGTGATGGACTAGCATCCTGTCCAGGCTGTCCCCCAGCCTTGTGCCCTGTGATGGACTGGCATCCTGTCCAGGGTGTGTCCTTGCCTTGTGCCCTGTGATGGACTAGCATCCTGTCCAGGCTGTCCCCCAGCCTTGTGCCCTGTGATGGACTAGCATCCTGTCCAGGCTGTCCCCCAGCCTTGTGCCCTGTGATGGACTGGCATTCTGTCCAGGGTGCCTCCTAGTTCTATGCCCTGCTATGGACTGGCATCCTGTCCAGGATGTCCCCTGCCTCGTGTCTTGTGATGGACAGGTGTCCTGTCCAGAGTGGCCACCACCTAGTGCTTCTCCATTAGAACCCCATACAGGGGACACTAGGACCCTGTACAGGACTGGATCCCTGTACAGGATCTTACACAAATAAAAGCCATTTAAGCCCTCACATTTGGCTTTGTGTATGTTGTCTGTGTGGTTATGGCTCTGTCCTTATATCATGGGGCAAAATGTATGGCAAATTTGAGATTCATTTGTTTTGTGTTATTTAAAATGACAGTGTCTATTTTTTCGTTTTCAGTATAAATCCAAAAGCACACTGGTGTCTCACAGCCCTGCCTCTGGCGATCCATGACCCTAGTTCTTCTTTCTGATAGAGAGGGGCAGAAAAGTCTTCAGTTCTGACTTTTTAGCGAAGGGGGGGGGGGGCTCTAAGCTGCCTGGGGGGTGCAGCAGAGGGTGCTCTTTTGAACTTAGAATCACAATCAGTATGAGGATACACTATTAATTACATGATACTTAAAGATTGCATTAATTTGTCAAATAATTTATTATCCATTAGTGTAAATGAATGGAAACAATTCATTCCAGAGAATTACTGTACAGACCATGGCACTGTTTGCATCTATAAGTAATTAATCTTAAATAATTAAAGGAAAATGTTTTTGTTCACGCCATTCTTCAACAATTTCTTGCTTTTTGTGAGTACGTCAAACACTGTATAACACCTAACAAGGGCCTGGAGTACTGCAAGGCCATACATTCTCATTGGACTGGCTGTGGCACTGAAGTCCCCACTGAAGGCACATAATCATTCTTTTCAACAACTGCCAAAATTCTGCCCCCTCAGCTGTGCCCTAAATGTCTCTTTCTTCTCTTGGCTCTCAACTTTTGGGCTGAGATAGCAGGACTCAGTCTTATAGGACAGAACAGTGGAAAAAAAACTATGATAATTTAAGTAACAGAAAAGGACACAATTCTCAGCACTGCCAGCTGAAATCTTATGTTAGAACAGCGGAGAATGTGTGCACGACCCTTGCACTTCAGTGTTCACTCTGTACACATTCTAGTGCGGACAACCAGGTTACTTCAGCGATTTAATCAAGAGTAATCGAGTTAATAACTAAATTCATAGAAAACATGAAATTCCATGCTTTTCTATACTTTTCTATATTTCATAGGAAATGCTGTATGTTTTTTTTTTTCATTTGTTTTGTTCTTAAACAGAAGAAGCTACCAGTTCAGGGACTTGCTGTAGTTTTACTGCAGCGTGACTGTAGGACCCGATTAGGTTGCCAGTGTTGTTTGCAGGTGGTTGCTTCATGATGATGGTTGTCATTAATGCAGCTGTGTAAATGTTATGGTTTACCTTGGCCATACCGCAGACTCCAATGCCCAGAATCCCTTGCATCAACTTCCAGTTCCTCTCCTTACTACCACCTGTTTCGATTCCCTCATTTACCATCATTGTTTCATTTTGCCCAGCTGTGGCTTGCTCCCTTTGCTCTATTTTCTCCTCTTCTACCCAGTCCTTTTGTGTATGGTTGTCAGTTTTTTTCCACATTTGAGTAGTCAGTCCTGTCTTGCTGTGTGTTGCTCTTATGTTTACCGCCCTGTTCACGATTCTGCCTAACTCATTTTAGTTAGTTTAGTTAGTAATTACTGGGCATGCTAGTATTGCCCCTTGCCTGTTTTTGACTGCATCTCTGCCTTGAAATCTTCGTGCTGTTGCCCTTCATTCTCCTGTTTTGGCCCATCATTGTAGTAGTTTTGCTTTCCCGCATTAAACCTTTTTGTCTGATGCTTCCCGCAGGTAGTCTTTCTCCCGCAGGGTAGTCTTTCTCCCGCAGGTAGTTTTGTCTGTGGGGATCAGTCTAGAATTTTCTTCACTAAACATTTTGTTCAGCAGCTGTAACTGCTCCACATACTTGCATTTACTTGTTACTTGCGTTTCATGTTCCTCAAACAATTCCTGAACAACTTTTGCAGTTTGACAGGGTGCATTATCCTGCCGAAAGAGGCCACTGCCTTCGCCAGATACCTTTGCCATGAAGGGGTGTACAGTCGCCCCTTCACATTCACAAGGGTTAGGGGTGAAAAATACCCCCCAAAAGTGAAAATTCATGAATAACCCCGTAACCTCCAGCCATCTGCTATCCTGACCGATAACATAAGAAGTCTATTTATTACCAGCTTCTAAACAAACGGTGCCGCAATCACAGACTTTCCACCACAAAGCATATCTAGCAATTTGTGTCTGAATCATTACAGCCTTCCATTTAGGAACACTCTCAGAAGCTCTGGGAACATCAAGCTTTGGACCCATTATTAAAAATACAAAATCAACAGCACTTAAAAGTTTAAAAGTCACTGCAAGAAATGGGAGACTCCACAGTCTCAAAGACAGCTGACATGTGAGAGAGGCTGGTTGCCGTGACAAAGATGCATGGCGTAGCCAAGCGGAGATGCTTAGATCCTACATGCTTTTTTCAAAATAAACTCTTAATGTTAAAGAAACTGCATGCACTTACAATAAGATATCTAATGTCACTAATATTTATGTATTATATGACTTCTGTGTTATCGAAATTATTTTCAGTATTGTTTATATATTTCTGGCTTATGCATCATTACATTACGCAAACCGAGAGGGGCAAATTCTCTTGGCCTACAACGATGTTTAGGTGGGCAGATACGTGTCACAGTAACACCCACATAAATGCCAGGACCCATGGTTTCCCAGAAAAACATCACACCTCTGCTGACTTGATTCTTCCCCGAGTGCATCCTGATGCCATCTCTTCCCCAGGTAAATGACATACTCCTTCCTAGGACCACTTTTGATAGATACTGACCACTGCATACCGGGAACCCCCCAGAAGACCTGCCGTTTCAGTGATGCTCTGACTCAGTCATCTAGCCATCACAGTTTGGTCCTTGTCAAAGTTGATCAGATTCTCGCCCATTTTTCCTGCTTCAGGAACTGATGGTTCACTTGCCTTATATATAATGGCACTCTTGACAGGTGTCATTGTTATGAGATAATCATTGTTATTCACGTCATCTGTCAGTGGTTTTGATGTTACAGCTGATCGGTGTATGTGTGCCGTGAGATCCAGGGGGCTGCGTAGCGTGCAGACTCCCAAGAGAGCAAAGATTCAAGCAAGGAAACTGGGCTATGATGATTCTTTTATAGCTATAATTTCCATAAGACTGTGGGTGGTGGTGAATGAGTGAAGATCAGAAGGATCTGCACTGATCCCTAGAGTTTAATTTTCATCTGGAGCTATGCAATGCACTGTAAGCTTTTGGACTCCTAATGTTTTACTTAACATTGAGATCTTCTTAATGCATTTTTATGCATAGGTTACCACTTCCATATGCATAAATGGGTTTGTTTATTTATATGTTTTTATTTTCTGCATGACTTTTTCTTTGAGACTCGAAGGCCTGGAAGGACTGTGCCATGTGACCTAACCAAACACCCCTAACCTGACAAAATTGTGGCCAGTGGACATGCAGATTCTAGCAGCTGATGAAATTCAAAGAGCAGCATCCACCCATTTTCTGTACCCGCTTGTCAGGGTTGTGGGGGGTCTGGGGCCAATGCTGGAGCCCATGGGTGCAAGGCAAGGAACTACCCAGGATGGGGCACCACCCCGTCGCAGGGCTCACTCACACATGCACACCTATAGGCAATTTAGTAACTTTGGACTGTGGGGGGGGGGGGGGGGAAGAAGAGTACCTGGAGTAACCCCATGACAAGGTGAGGAGAACACTCATGGAGCCAGGGTGGAGACTCGGCCAGTGCAAAGCACCGCACCGACCCTGAAGAGCAGCGATGCTTCCTGTTACAGAGGAAAACTGTATCAAAAGAGATTAGAACTGAAAAAATACCACCTTGTCATTCCGCCACGCTTTGTAACCTTTCTTGACAATTGGTTAATGTTATTACTTAAATAAATTAAATTAAATAAATAAGCAAATAAAAAAGCAGGGAAACAGTGCAGGAAAGGGAAGCACTGCAAAGTACAAGCTGTGCTTCTTAAAGTCCCTGAAAATGAACTTTCCAACAACTTTAGTGGTTTTCTTCTACTTTCTTGAGTGTTTGGAAAAAGTACATCAAAAAATGAAAAAGAGTGACTGGATATTGAGGAGTCTGGCTCCAGGTATTCACGCCTTCATTTCGTAGAGTACAGACCGACCTCAGTAACATGGCAACTGTTTCTGCAGGTTTACATGACTGCTGCATAAAGTAGCATCACGCTGGTATTGTTCATAGTTTAGTAATGAAATGGCAATCTGTAGGTAAGCTATATTTTCCTCTTGTATTTTGCATGGAAAGGCAGCGGAATTGTTAGCACAGAGTTTCATTTAGATATGTATTATTTGTATTGTATTATTATAATAATTATTATTATTATTATTGTGCACATTTTACAGTGAAGGAGAAACAGACTACAAAGGGCTGTCAAAGACTTTGAAAGTATAAAGTGTACATTCTGCTAGAACTATAAATTTTTCTTAGTTTCCATCTTTGGAGCACATAGCTAAATGACTGCAATGTCACATTTTTTTTAAGAAAAATAAGCCGCATAAATATAGCGTAGGGGTGGCCAGTCTTGTCGAGAAAGGGCCTTTGTGTGTGCGGGTTTTTGATGCTTCTCCCTAATTCAATTACTAATTGGAGGACTGACTGGCTGAAGAGTCCTCACACGTGGGTTTGAACAGCTGACCTAAAGGTTATCCCAGAAACCTGTATACACACCGGCCCTTAGCGGGTAAGATTAGAAATATGAATACCAGTCTAGCCAGTACAGCAACAAAATTGAGTCTGAACATTCTTACACCTCCAGCTCTTAATATAATTATAACCTGTATATAATGGTTTAAATATGTATAATATTCTAGAATTATGCCTAGAATGGCCACAGGACGGTCAGTATACAGATTTCACCTCCATAAAGAAAACTTTCATTGCAGTTTTACAGCTGGTATGTCATAGTAAATGCCTGGAAACATTGGTGTAGCCTGCTGTGTCTGCTACATTTGATTGTTAGTATTTAAATTATAAGTTAACCACCCACTCGTCCAAGGATCTGGCAGCAGAAGGTATAGGTCTCTCCTTGTGCTTCTGACAAACACTACTTTGACTTCAAATTAAAACAGAATTAAATCTGACTGCTGATTATTTTCAGTTAGTTTATTTGTTTTTAGACCTGATCACTATGTAATATAATCAGGGAGAAATTTAGGACTGCTCTTAATACTTCTAGACTAAACTTGTTCATTGCAGATTGTGATGTTGCACACAATTCACTTTTGGCCGATTAAGCAACATCCACAGACAGAACTTGAAGCCAGTATGTTTTTGGTTTGATCTCGGTCGAGAGACTGCAGGGCAGCTACAGACTGGCACAATGTCAGCGTGTCAGGCTAGTTCAACTAGGGGACTGATACTCAGTCAGTGTTTCTGATTGATTCAGCTCAGAGGCTGAAAGGTACTTGTCAGCGTGCTGGAGCAGCACAGCTCAGGGACTGACGCATCTCAGTGTGTTTGGGTGATTCAACTCAGAGGATGCAAAGGGACTTGTCAGCATGTTTGATGAATTCAGCTCAGGGACTGGCATGATTCACCATGTCTGATTGACTCTGAGATGGCAAGGCAGTCTACAGAATCTACTTACTAGTCTCCAGTTTAACTCACTCAAATGATTAATTAGAAAGCCAAAGTTACCAGATTGTAATGCTTATAATAGTGCTCTAGTGTGCATTAAACCTGGCCAGGAACTGTGGTGACCCCACTACCTAGGAGTCTACTAGGAATAGAAATTTCCAGAAACCAAACTCTTTGCAGAATTATCACATATCAGTTACAATTTGAGGATAATTTTATTAAAAGGGATTTCACTTGAATTCACAAACAGGTTTCATGTTTCATGTTGTGCAACTTAAATAGCATGTTCATGGCTTGAAGGCTTTACAACCTGCAAAGCTTTTGCTGGATATTAATGTTTAAATGGCAGGTGGAGTTTTGTGTAAGCTGGACAGTGAAATACTCAAAGCAAAACACAGACAACTATCTGATGCAGCTACTCCATTACGTAACCTGAGCAGGCATGTAAAGCACTGCAGAGAGCACTGTAACTCATGCCCAGCGGTGATACACAGGGTAACTGTGAGAGAGATCTGAGTACAGATGCTGAGATGCAGAAGCATTCGGGAGCCCTGGAGAGTGACTGGCTCCTCGGCTATGCTGTGGACCCCCTTAAGTAAACGACCAAGTGAATGAGTCTCATTTAGAAAAACATATTTCCATACTTCGATAATTTCCAAATATAATAACTGAGCCAGTCAAGTGCCAGTCAAACTGAGAGCATTCATACGAGCGCAAACACAAACATGTGTGGCACCTGCTGTGACACGAAGCAGTGCTTCTCACATCTAAGCGTTCGCGCTGGACTTTCCAGGACCTGGCTCTAGGAGAAAAGGGAATTAAGCAAGAGCGGGTGTGTGAGCTACTGCTCGCTTCCTGGGGCTTGTGGTGGGTCTGATAGATATTCCTGAGTAATTCTATGAGTCTGCTCTGGCCTGAGCCAATCTGGCAGTTCTCCTTGAGGTGAGACACAATGCAGGCCCTAAGGGACGCAGGGTCACAAGTTCTTGTCGGAGCCAGCTGCCTTACGGCATGTAATGAGAGGGCATTTACCTCATGTTTGTCAGCCAGGCCACTCTTGGACAATAGCATAAATTGAAAGCTAAGCCAGTCATACGGGTCATATGCTGAAGAGGCTGACAGACTTCAGCCGAATGCTGAAGATGTATCAGCTGTAAACAACATGTACAAGTAAAGCAAAAGCAAAGTGCAGGAGCGCCTGGCAATAGTTAGGGAAGAGGTGGGAGAGCGGCCCCACGGGAGCCAACTCTGACCCACGACCTCTGCTTGTCTGTTGCTTTATTTCTTATTGCTTTTTCAGCTTTTGGCTTTTCTGTTCTCCTGCTGTGTTGTGCTGATCATCTTGTCGTAAAAAAGAGAAACCCACAATGCACCTGTTCTCTAGTGCGCCGTCCCTGTGTCACATGCTCCTGTTTTGCTGTTTCCATCAAAGAGTCTCTCCCAATTACCCTCCTGAGGAAATTTGCTTCTATGACCATCATCAGTCCCGCCAGACGATACTGCAGGATGACGCTGGGGGGGACAAAAGCTTATAGGTGCAGCAGAAAATGGGCGCTGTAACAGTGCTTCAGAAATCGAAATGTTACGATTTTACTCAAGCTGAGCATGGAGACATATCCATCAATTCTATTGACTGTAGTGCATGAAAACCCTGAGGGATAACAGATGCTTAAATGACCGCATGGTTACCATGTTTAACATCACTAAGATCAGACATCAGACTTAACTGCTCCACTGGTGAGTTGCTGTCATGTCCCTCAGGGTGGGACCAACCAAGGAGTGGCAATGAGCACCTTCACCTGCCCTGCCCCCTTTAGAACCCTCTCTGCCCTCGCACTCAGTGCCAGATATTATTCACTTTTCATGAGCCTTACTGAGCCTTTCAGACCTGACCTGCAGCTTATCCAGTCCTTTCTAGCATATGGCTCAGTCGCTGTTTCAAGCCCCAGCCTAGGCAAAATAGCCACGTCTGTATCTCCTGCAAGTCCCCTCTGTATCTCCTGCATGTTCATCTCCTCTGTATCTCCCTGAGACCCTGAGATTAGCCCAAAGATTCCAGTTCTGTGTTGCCAAGACCTTTCAGTAAAACCAGGGTTCTCCACTTTCTGGGTGTCCAGGTTTCTGTCCCCACAAGAGCTGATAGTAGCAAAGTAATAGAGACTCTTGAAGTCTCTGCATACTCTGTATGTTCAGTTGCTGCCAGCTAAATGTCTGTTTGCAGGAGCAGCTGCTGTCTGCATCAACAGGCATGTGTACCTAATAAAGTGGCCACTGACAAATCAGCCAGTAAATTTTATCTGGGAAATATCCCCAGTCCAACAGAAAATGAGTCTCTTTACCGATAAGCAAAAGTAGCAAGCACAGCTGACCTTACTGAACTATTGTAACATGTCACTGGATGGCATGTCCTCAGCACAGATTTTAATGAATTTCAGAATTCAGTAAAGACTGTAGTCTATGAAAGAGGCAGAGCAGCAGCTAAAACTCAAGCCGAACAGAGAAAATGCCTCAGCAATCAGTGGTCTGTAGTTGAAGGAAGTAGGCTTCATATTTTTGCTTCCCAGCCTTTAAAAAAAGTCCAGAGAAAGAGAAATTTTGAAGTTGTTTACCAGACCACAAAGAGGCAGTAAAGATGAAATACAGTTCATCCATTTTTAATATTTTTAAAAAGGAATAATAAAGTTTTGAATTTGCTGATGGATGGATGTGCAGATGTTGTCTTTAGTCTGCCATCAATACTAGCCCCCATTTAAAGCACACTGAACAACTTTCTTATCAGGATTAAACTAATGTCTGTTTAGTACTCATTAATTTCATTACTCATTAGTTTTGCCCATGAAGACAGTTTTCATTTAAACATTCAGAAATGATACGTATATTATTAAATTTTTTTGTCTATTTACTTGCATGTTTGATGGTGTGAGTGCAATCGGCTTGAGGGAGGAGACAATGGAGTTTTATCATTTTTGACTACAAATATCTTCCAGAAGTAAAGGATGCAAAGGAAAACTACTCAGAACAAGGAGCAAAAATCAGCATAACTTTACTGCACATTACTGGGTTTTTTACCAGCATTTATTCACGATTAGCCTACAACTAAATGATCCCTTTTTTGTATTTTTACAAGCCCATTGGAATGCTCCTCTTTGCCTAAAAGCTTGTGGGTCACTGCGCTGGGTCAGCCAGTGTGTGGCACCCCTGGTGCACTAGCTGGCAATTTTCTGATCACGAGCACTATGCACATACACATAAGAACAATGGAATGGATGTCCCATTTTAAGCATATTTACAGGAAGGTTAATGCCAGCATTTTTATAATATAAATGTCAACACTGTCATTTCGCTGTACTGCTTCCACGAAACTCCACCTGCCATTTAAACATAAATATCCAGCAAAAGCTTTGTCAGCTGTAAAACCCATGAACATGCTATTTGATTTTTTCAACAGACAACCAAACTGTATGTTAAATCTCTATTACTAAAATGTTATTGATTCAATTCAATTCAGCTGAATTTCAGTGCAATTGATGCCACACTCTAAATAAATAGCATTGTCACAAAGCGCTTTACCCAGGCTAAACGTTCCCAGAGATTATGCCTGAGGCAGTAGTGGCAAGGAAAAAACCTTGGGGGGAACCAGACTAAAGAAGAAAGCCCACCTCCTGTGGCCAGCTAGACAGCAAGGAGGTGGGAGTTCTCCCTCGTATCTGAACCCCGGCAGGGTGGTGGAAATAAAGAATGTGCATCAGCAAATGCAGAACAGAAGAGTGACAATGCAAGCGTGCATCAGCAAATGCAGAACAGCAGTGTGACAATGCAAGACAATAGGGAAGTGCATTGGCAAATGCAGAACAGAAGAGTGACAATGCAAAACAGCAGGGAAGTGCATTGACAAATGCAGAACAGAAGAGTGACAATGCAAGACAGCAGGGAAGTGCATTGACAAATGCAGAACAGAAGAGTGACAATGCAAGACAGCAGGGAAGTGCATTGATAAATGCAGAACAGAAGAGTGACAATGCAAGACAATAGGGAAGTGCATTGATAAATGCAGAACAGAAGAGTGACGATGCAAGAGAGCAGGGAAGTGCATCAGCAAATGCAGAACAGAAGAGTGACAATGCGAGACAGCAGGGAAGTGCATCAGTAAATGCAGAACAGAAGAGTGACAATGCAAGACAATAGGGAAGTGCATCGGCTGAACAGAAGAGTGATGATGCAAGACAGCAGGGTGAGTGAAATAAAGATTCATTTGTCATATGCATGATAAACAGTCAGTTACACTATACAATGAAAATCTTTACTCTGTATGTCCTACTGGCTATCGATAAACACAAATGAAACACAAATACAAATTAAGGTGCTTCACTCAGACAGATACAGCAATGGGCTGGTACCCCATACTGGATTATTCCCTGCCTTGTGCCTGTTAAATGTGATATATAGTGCAATTTAAACACAGAAAATGAATATTGTGAGTATTGCAAAGCGGCTTCAGCGGGTATGGCAGCATGACTAGGAGGGGAAGCCCTCAGGAATCTCTGAACACCCGCAAGAGCAGCAGCCCTGACAGAGCAATACATCCAAAATCAATGGCAATGATCCCCACCCCACTCTGCGCCTCAGTCCATACCCCTACTGTGATTACTATCTAGAGCTATTGTTCCTCTATGCAAAACTAAACTAGTGTGCTTTTAGTCTGCAGGTAAAGATTCCAGGCAAATCCAGTTATTTTTGCTTTGCTATTATTGGAAGAAAATAATCATAAACCTTGTAGTGTAAGACATGCTTCCAATTGCCATGCCTGGTTCCAGTCAACACCCTCTGCAGCCATTCCTAAGCAGACCATCCCTTACCTTACCCGTCAACACGCTCTACAGCCATTCCCAAGCAGACCATCCCTCGCCTTACCTGTCAACACGCTCTACAGCCATTCCCAAGCAGACCATCCCTCACCTTACCTGACAATACAACAATACCCTCTGCAGTCATTCCCAAGCAGACCATTCCTCACCTTCCCTGTCAACACCCTCTACAGCCATTCCGAAGCAGACCATCCCTCGCCTTACCTGACAACACACTCTGAAGCGATTACCAAGCAGACCATGCCTCGCCTTACGTGTCAACACGCTCTACAGCCATTCCCAAGCAGACCATCCCTCGCCTTACCTGTCAACACGCTCTACAGCCATTCCCAA
>JAODKN010000114.1:14456979-14467852 GCA_026774425.1 Petrocephalus zakoni
GACAACCACATGTTTAACATTTGCTCTCGTCAGCTGGTTAGTCCTTGTCCTTCTAGAAGGCCAGACGTAAATAAGAGGCGTTTACGTCTCTGCCTGTTCCCTCTATCTATCCCGATTGGATGACCCTGTCCTGCTGGCGCCTGTCATTTCTCATATCAATTAGTTATAGTGTTATAGAATCATCCATTCAATTTAGTCAGTTCCCGTATTGATTAGTTATAGCCTTATAGACTCATCCCCACAGACAAAAAGAGTCACACCAAAGGACATACCTGTAACAGCCAGAAAGCCCTGGAATATAAGAAACACTGTTGAGTTCCTTAAATCATATGTAAGTAATCATATGTGTTCACTCTCACTCCAGGGCCATTACACCTGTGCAGAGGGAACGGCTTCACAGTGGCAATAAGTGGCACAGTGTCCCAGCCATCAACACCACGGCCTCACACCTTCAGTACTGGCGATTTCATTGCTGTGCTTTATGTGTGGAGTCTGCATCATCTCCCTGTGCTGTGTGGATCTCATCTGGGTTCTGTGCTTTCCTGCCAGTTAGACGAATTGGTATCTCTAACCTGTGATGGACTGGTATCACACCCAAGATGGCCCTGTTTCATGTCATATGCTACCTGATATTAAGTTTAAGATCAAGATTCTGGGGTAAATTCTAGTGCATCCAGCAGCAAGAACATGTCATGGCACCAAAATGTTAGCCTGTATATATTTATAAACTATATTGCAGAAATCCCAGCAGCCTTACTGCTGTTAGGGTGGGGCTCAGGACTGAATAGTGCTGCCTTCTGCCCCCTGGCTAAATACCCACAATGCTTCATGGTTGTGGCTAATCTAATGGAACCTGCTTGGTGAAACTGACCCCCCAGGCAGCAAAATCAACAGAGGGGAACTCTGAAACCGGCTTAGTGTGGCTGAGGGAACACAGACCTTGTGGAAAAATAATTGAATACCACTTAACCTTATACATTTTATATGAAGTATTACCATTACATACAACATTTCAGTTATTGGCTAAATTACTAGACCCTCCTGGAAGTCACACCCTGCAGAGTTCCCAAGGCTCAGCAGGTCATGTACTGTAAATATTTATCCTGCAGCAGCTGAATGGTTCACAATTCAGGACCTTTGTATATGGTGCTCTGAACAGGTATGGTTTTAGTCCTGTATACCACAGCCCAAGCAGTCAGTGTAAACTCTGCAGCCATCAGGTAGCAGAGACCAGCAGAGATTTCGTGTTTAGCAACAAATCAGCTCAGCTGTTTTTACATTCCAGTGCAGTAACACTAAAGAGCATCCTCAAAAGTGCAATTTAATAAGATCCAATATATTCCTATAAAGATCCAAACATCGAGAAACCATTTTTTCATACTCAGATATTTTTTGTGAACCTTTAGTAACAAGATAAAAATACCTTTTTCCAATTTTTCATTGTGTTCATATATATTTTATGATATAAATTATAGCTAAAACAACAAATATATGTAAATATAATATATATATATATATATGCAACTCTGATATCAGAAGCAGAATATATTTTATATTCCCAAAACCTCATCCAGGGTCTTGTCACCTCTCAGTCACCAGAAATTGTAGGCAAGGACCACAGTTCCCATAACAGTTCATGTAAAAGGATGCCAGTAATCTCCTATAGGAATTAAATTCTGAATGCATTTGAACTCCATGATCGACCACTAAATAAATACAGCATGCAGACAGGGTTAAGAGGTTCAGCTACTGCGTGTACTGAGTGCTAAGCATCAGAATGGCTATTAGGTGTCACCTAAGTGTTTTCGAATGTGATCTGACTTGATGTGAGACACAGTGGTTCCAGCATCTCAGAAACACTGCCCCCCCACCCCCCGTGGCATTTTCACATAGTATGACGTCTAAAGTTTGCTGAGAATGGCATGATAAATAAAAAAAACTCCATTTGTTCTACTCTTGAGGCTGTTCTGGAAGAAAATGTAGGTTCTAGCATGAACTAGGTACCTAATAAATCAGCCACTGAGTAATTATTATTTATGAAACACCCACAGAATGGTAGCCTTAGAACCACTGTTATCTTTAAACAAGGGTGGGCAGGGTTCCGCTAATTCGCTAACTGTTAATTAGCAAAGTTCACTTTTTTGTTTGGGGATTAACATTTCCACTAATTCCAAAACAGTTAGCAGACCAATTAGCTATCTGCAGATTTAACAATCTGCTAAATTTAGTTCTGCTAACTATGAATCCCTTAACATTTTTTTCACAGTTAAAGTGGATAAAGTTTAATGATTAAAAACATTTGTAAACCCTAAAATCATGCATATTTATTCCTGTCTGTTGTGAGCGTCTGCAACTGTCTATTTCACATGTGGTCGTGATTGGTTGATAACTTATTGGATTTAAGGTAGTCTGGGCTAAATGTAAGTGAATGAAGTCCATTCAAACTGAGGTAACCTGAATTACGTTGAGAAAAGGGGCCTATATCACTAAGCTGGATTTCTTGCTTAGCTGGATAACTTGTCAGATTTAAGGTACCCTAGTTAAAATGGACTTATCTTCCTTCAGCTGATAGGACTTCGGTGTTAAACGGGTTAAAATTTCAGCTCCCTATGCATGTTTCAGAGCCAAAAACTGAACCAAAATTCGTATTTTAAAAAGTCAGCAGTTATCGTTAGCTTCCACAAAATTGTTTTGAGGCTAACTTTGGAGTTAGCAGGTCAGCGGTTTTCAAAGCTAGCTTTTCACTTAGCTGTGCCCACCACTCTCCTTAAAACAAACCAGGAGATAACTGTGGTTGCTGCTTAACAATAGCACTTTCCTCCCATTGAGGCCTTTTACATTACCATATTAATTAATATAAGATTACTATAGTAACACTGAGCCAGCCATAAAAATGTACCAAAAAGCTATTTAAACATCTTTATTCATAACTTGATAGTCATCCCCTAAATGCTCCGTTCATCTTGCAGATTGACAGCATTGGAACCCTAAAGTATTATGGGAGTTCAGTCAGCGGGAACAGCCTCATCGATCCATTTCAGGTATGGCAGACTCCCATATTCCACTGGGAAGCCCAGAACCGCAGGAACATCATATGGGTGAACTGATCTGGGGGGAGAAATGACAGCGTCATGCAATTCATAAAGTCTTGTTGGAGTTAAACTGCAGCTGAACAGGTTAATACGCTTAGGTTCTCACAGGCACGAGCTTGTGATTTGGGAAAATTATCTGTTACTCTTTATGTGCCAAATACACCTAGAACCTGGAATGGGATTAAGCTGGAGGAGCAACTCACTTAACAGTCTCTATAAGCTTCTGGGCCTTGGAAGTGCGAGTTTGTGCAAGCTGTAAGACAAGGAAAAAATAATCCAGCATATCTCTGTATATTTACATTTTAACGGCCACAAAAAATATGACTTAAGTGTGTATAACAAACTTACCAAAATTATTTCTGTGGCATCTTGAATTTCACCCTTCCAGTAGTACCTAATTTTATGGTCACATGGTTACAATCACAAGAAATCATTTAGTAAGTTTGAAAATGCTTATCCAAAATGTGATTAATTTCTCAAGATATTCTGGTTGGTGTGTCATCTATGATATCTTGTTACAGCGGGATAATTCATTGCAACTGGAGTTTCAATCCTGTAATCACTGAAATACGGGCCCTGTTGTAGCAAAATACAAACCCAGGATAGGGTTCACTGCACTGGGTTAATCTTTCACCTCACTCTAGCTTTAATGAACCTTCAGTGTAACAGTGGAAAACGGTTGTCTGGGTACTGTGTGCCCTTAAGAGTGCTTTGCAAAACTTCGTGATCTCCATTACTGATTTACAGATGTCAGTGCACACTTACATGATGGAGCTTTTGGGAAAGATGTTGATTGAGGCAGCCAGTTTCCCCTCCATTAAGATCCTATAAGAATAAACTGGTGCTGTATTACATAGATAACATATGACCACCTGGAAATGCTACACAAAAAGAATTAGATGGGGCAGGCTTAATTTCTTATGCATCCGATTAATGGAGTAACGCTTCTGAAACCAAGATCAAAACCGTGAGAAAACAGTCATGATCTTGTGTTGCAATTCTAGAAGATTCCCCCCAACCACCACATGCCCACTGTTGGAGATGCAGATGCAGATGGGAATTTCACTTCTACAAACATGTTCTGTGAGCAGAACAAAACATGTTTGGTTCAGCGAGATAAGAGCCTCTTCTACAATCTGATTGGTTATCTCTCTAAACAAGTCATTTTTCATTCTGCCCTCACAACATTTGGGTAAGTAAAACTCCCACGGGCTGCTGATACAACTCTGATTACGTTACTCATGTTACAAAACTCATTTTTCATTTCACAGTTACACTATAATAGTTCATGAAATTATTCCTTTGGACAGTTAGGGCAAGCTGTATTATTTAGTAAATTACATTACACCTATTTTACAGTCTTCTACAGGCATGCTAAAAGTACCCCTTTAGATGCAAAATTTAAAAAACTGCATAAACACATTATTTACTGAATATTTTACGCAGTATTAAATTTCAAAGTAACTATATGAATCTGATACTAGAAAAGAACAGAAAGACTAATTAATCGGAGGTTAAGGTGACGGCTTGTGTGGAGGAGGAGGGCTGCTCAAAGGTCTTTAATGAGAAAGGAACTTAAAAAGTGGGAAAAAAGCAATACCAAGCAAATTAGTCCAATCAGGACCAGCTGGCTAATGTTTACAGCGGAGTACTGGTAATCAGCTGCCATAGGAACGTAAATTGCTACACAATTGTCAGGCTGCTTGTCAGCTTATACTGCAAATAAACCTTCATAAAGTGCTAATTAATTAAGATGCAAAAGCAGGGAATTACTGTCCATATAAAAACTGCAGTGCTATATTCTGAAATAAAAAATACACAGTACAACATATAATCCAATACATACTAGCTGTTCTGGCTGGATTTTTTTGTATGACGCACTCCTGGCCAAATAATAACACATTATTAGCTAAATATGACCACCTGGAAATGCTACACAGCTTAAAGAAGGTTCTGCTTAAATTTACTTTATTCTGATTTAGAATTGGATATGCTCTAGTTAATCAGTTCAATACATGTTCATGGCTGAGATCCTGCAATCCAATGACAAACACAGAAATACAGTACGTTATTATAAAAACTGCCCTTTGATAAAAAAAAAAATGATATAAGTCTATTGAGAATGCTTTGTTAGATCAATGATGTTGAGGTCACTAATGGCCATGCACTATTTTCTAACAGTTTTTTTTATGAGTTGACAAATGGACAATAAGAGTTATACCAACCTTTCAAGGCTTTCAAGCAATCTGGAGCAATGTTCGGCGGTTATGAGTCGATTGTCTTAGCTGGACAAGTAAGACTTTAATGAAATGCTTTCCACTTAGTGCATTCCCAAAGAATTCCTGATCCTATTTTGCCTCCATTACTACTCTGAGAATGGATATCATCTCCAAAATCACCATTGTACTGATGCTCACAGTTTCCTGTTATGAGTAATGCTAAGGGAAGCATCCTTTTTTTGCTTTATAAATATTGCAGAATTTATGGCAAAAGTCCACATTGCGATATTTAAAAATTTGCCATAATCTTGCATCCCTAAAATGCACACATATTGTGTTATCAATACTTCAACGTATTCGGTGCCATATTACTTAAATATGTGTTAAAATGAAACTGAAGTAGCTAATACCCCAGCATCCCACAGGGATGTGTCCTCAGCCCTCTGTCACTCACCAACCACATCATCAAGTCGGCCGACGACACTACAGTGATCAACAACAGAACTGCACACGGGGAAGAGAGAGAGCAGCTAGCAATGTGGTGCACAGATAATAGCCTAGACCTGAATATGCAGAACAACAAGGAGGTCAAGCAAGCTCGACCCAGGCTACACATAGTTCCTAAATGTGAAAAAGAAGATGCTCTGATTATTTAAGGATTTGAAAACAAGTACTTTGATGGTCACCTGTATGACCATGTGGAGAAACTAGCAAACAAGTACACATTGACTAAACAATACAGCAGATATAAGGCAACTAGGCTTAGTATCTTCAGGAGACTTAATCGACAGTTCAAGATTCAATTAAGTAAGACTGAGTGAGGATACAGTGAATGATTTTGATTTAAACTGCGATTTGAGAGTGGCTGTTGAGACAGTGATTTCCGAATATGAAAAACCATTTTCTTCCCATCTGTTTTTAGAGCGTAGCAGGAATGGCACAAGTGCAAAAAATAACAGCTCGGTTCAGTGACAGTGGCGTACAGAAAGACGCCTCACCAGCCCATGAAGTGCTTGTGGAAAAAATGGAGTACCTAATAATGTGGCCTCTGAGTATATATGGGTGAAATTTGTCATCATCATAATATGCAATTACCTGCCAATGTCTCTGGCAATTTGCTCGTTGGGACAATTAATGAGTATAATGGAGTGATGGCCAGATATATAGCTGCCTGTCAGTGCTGAGTGCAACTGAATCCCCAGAGCCTTCAGGGTAGGGTACATCACCAAGGTAAATACCACCACCTACAAAGAGGAAATGCCAAAGTAATAATAACACAATATACTCAAATGCATTAGAAATAATACTAATAATAAAGCATTGACACCAAAATGTAAAATGTTACATGTATGCATGAAAAAGTTACATGAGGGTTACATTATTTACACCATAAACACATATATTAAAAGTACAGAATGTCATGTCTTTATAAGATACAGGTTCAGGAGATCATTTACAGAATCTTTTACTAAGAGTGATTGTATCATATAAATTACGCTGCGATGGGAATGATTCTCTGTGTGCAAAACCCAGGGTGACAAAACCAGAAAAACAAGTCAAATAAGAAGCACCTACTACAACCGGTAAATACAGGGAACATTTTTCAAATTTCATCGGTAAAGAACGAAAGTTAACAGAAAGAACTTCAAGTTATACAGTCCATAATAGTCCAAAACAGTCACATTGTTCACGTAAAATAAAACAGATAAACAATTAATGCTCTTACCAAGCAAATTACTAATAATCCTGGACGGAAGAACGGCTGACTAATGGATTCTCTGTGACAGCGTTGGCACATCCACTCCATTTTTGCGCCCCCGACAAATGCCATTTGTAGTCCTACACAAAATTCAGACACATCGGAGTAGTGTTTCAGACGGCGCGCAACATGAGCTGTACCAGCTGTGGGCAAACACGGTCCATCTGAACTTAAGCTTATTCGCGAAAATACTCCAACCTGCTCGCATCTTCCGGGATCTTTCCTTCTTTGAAGTCCCAACACGGGCAGGCGGGGCCACGCCCCTCTGCCTTACCAAGCCACGCCTCCTGGTCTTACTCGGTCACGCCCCCTTGCTTTTCTCAAGCCACGCCCTCTTCCCGAGTGCGTCCCTGGTTTGATTCATCGGAACCTAAGCGTACGCCGGTGCGCGACGGTTATTCTTGTCACCTGCCGAGCCTTTTTATTATGGTTAATATTTAACATCTATCCGTTTGCCATACCCCCTTCTACACTAGGAGTCCGAAGCCGAGTGCAAATTCTTTGTTAAATATATATAGTAATAATTATGCATAAAAATGTTTTTGTACTCTTGTCAATCTGAATGGGATAAGTTATTGTTTTTAAATGTATTTAAACTTTTATTAAAGAAAATACACAGTTGACAATAGTGTGTTAGGGACAGTGGAAAGCAGACAGCGCCTATTCCGCATCGATATCCGGAGTAGTGGTAGTGTTCATCCACGCCAAGTTTCTGTGGTAAATGATCGAAAGGACGGTACTCTATTTATTTGTCTAAAAAAGGAAATGAAAATGAGGGCATGCTTTTTTGACCCTTACAGAACCTGGGTTGGGAGTGTGTGTATGTGTGTGTGTGTGTGTTTGTAATTAATTTCAAAATTGGTAACCTCAGTTTTATAAAAAAAAAAAATCTGTGAATGCAATCAAAAATTGGCATGTTTCTCATGTATTGCAAGATACGTAGACACAATAGATCAGGGGTGCCCACATTTTTCCGGCTTGCGAGCTACTTTTAAAATGACCAGGTCAAAATGATCTACCTACACTGAAATGCTAACTGTTTTTTAGATATACTATATATACTATGTACTGTATACTTTAGATATACAGTACATGTTGACTGCATAAACCCTGACAGCACAACACAATCCAATACATTTATGGATGCTTACTTGGTCCGGTTCCCCCACTCATTTTTGTAACCCCATTTCAGTAGATTTAAATTGGAATAGCTGGGTCACTTTGCTCTTGGAGTTTTGCATTAGCTCGCAATACACTCGCGTTTTCTGCCGGGTGACGCGTTGGAACAGAAGGCATCTATAAGTTGCTGTTATGGTAAGCTAACGTAACAAAGTTTTAAGCAACAGCAGACTGGCCGCCCGTCACGTCAATCAAGCGGCGAATGCAAATTATTGGCTAACGTCTAAAACACTTTTTGAATGTCGTGCGATCTAGTCAAAGTGAACTTTATTGCCATCTTTCCATATATAAGTATACAGAAAAACTAGATGGCGAAGCTCAGAATCCACAGAATATACATATAACAGATTTTTTTACGCATAGTGTTAGTAGACACAGTAGTCAGTAGACAATTCCAACTAAGTGGACAGAGAACAGTGCAAGACAAAGGAGAGTGCAAATGAGCTACCCGCACTACCTTTGTGATCTACTGGTCGGTCGCGATCGACCCCCGCAACAGATCAATCAGTGTCTCCAATTTGACTATTCTTTGCGTGTACACCCTATGAAGGACTGGAATCTCCCCTACAGTGTCTCTGTGACACAGTACTGGATAATGTAGCGGGAAGCTTAATGGATATGCAGAATTTGTCTTGATGGTGTGGAGTTATTTTCCACAAACTGTGTTTGGAAGATTCACTGATAGGGAAAATGTCCTTTCTTTTTGCTGACAGAACATTAAAGGAGGGATCTGTGTTTTTACACCATTTTCAACACTTGAAAATGGACTGAAGACTTTCCAATTATCACCTTGTCCTTACCAACCAAACGTGTTTATGGCAAGATTTGTCTGTCGTTGGGAAAATGTTTTGATGGAGAAAAAAACATATTGGCTATTTTTTTAAATACCATGTCCGTATTTAAAAATGCATTTTATCAAGACGTCCGTCAGGAGTTACCATAGTGTTGACTCATGGGTCAGACTTGTATTTGATCGGTCTCATGAACGTGGAAAGAGGCGATGTACTAACACCAGAACGCCGCTAGATGGCAGCGTATGACAACACGACTTGTAAGGATTTCGTGCGGCTTCTTTCCTTAATACCACAGGGCTGACACTCACAGACTCTCACGCTCGCTTAAAAATCGCTTAATTTCCTAAATCAAATCCATATTATTCCATTATATCCCCTAAATTAACTACATTAAAATCGTTGGATTACTGTGCAAACCCAGATTGACCATTTACAAGGAAATAAAACTGTTACATACGTGTAAATTCGTGTGCAGACGACTCGAACTGAAAATCTCACACCAGCCAGCTGACCGAAGTCGAGACTCAAAAGCGGGTCGTTCTTTTACTGTCACACGGCAGACGCACCCCACAGTTACAGTTAGCAAGCCGTATATATAATAGTAACCATTTCGTCAGATCATTAGTATGCTTTGTTGAAGTTTTGTCCATGAGAAAAGAAAATAATAAAACATGAGAAGAAATATGAAATGTGTAACCATGAGTGCAAAGTACATAATATCTTCAAATACCTGAATAACTAGTGGAGTAATTTCCTGGTTGGTGAACTGAGAACAGATTGTCTTATGTCCTGTAACAGTTCTTCTGAAAATGCCTCGGGAATGCATTTGTGGTTCAGTGAAGCCATGAATAACCGCAAAGCATAAATGATGGCACCTGCGGGAAGAGCAGGCATTACTGTACGTCGACAGCTGTGTTTTACGGAGCGCTCGCCCCCAGGGTGTGGTACATTTGAACATGTACTTGTCATGAAACACAGCGTTTTCTAAACCTGACTTACAGCTGATACAATCTCAGGATGCCTCCTGGACGCCTCCCTGGGGAGGTGCTGTGGGTCTGTCCAGCCGGGAGGCAGCCCTGAGGCAGACCCAGGACATGCTGCAGGGATTATATATCTTTATATTTTTGGGCTGGCCTGGGCACACCACAGTGTCCCCCGGAGGTAGCTGGGGAGAGGAAGGTCTGGGCATCTCTGCTCAGACTGCTGCCCCCAAGACTCGACCCTGGGTACAGTAAGTGGTGGTAAATGGGTGGATGGATGGATGGATGGATGACTGGCTTATTTAGGCTCAGTCTCTATATTGTTTAATAAGTAACAATAGTCTTTCGGCATGCTGTAAGTCCATCCATCCATCTTCCACTGCTTATCATGGTCTGGGTTCCTAGGGGTTGTATTCTGTCACAGGTAGCATTGGTCACAAGACTGGAGTACAGCTTGTATGAGATGCCAATCATGCTGTACGTGTCCTGTGAAAATGTATTACACTTAATCAGAAAGCTGGGCCTTTGTTTTTCGTGTACTCTCTGCTATGTGTGGGTGACTATGGTCTCTTTCGGATGGACCAATGGGGGAGCAAAAACAGGCAATTAAACTTCTGACAAGCACTGGAATTAAAGTCAGCCATGCCACCTGCATCGCTGCTAAATGGTGCCACAGGGTCTGTTAATGAAAAAATGAATAACAGACAGATAGATCAATTACACAGGTCTGCAACCAGAAAACTGCATAGGATTTTTCTACCGTTTCTACATTAAAAACTCATGTTTTTAGTGTAATTAAGTGTACAATTTCCCTTTTTAAACTGAAATCTGGTATCCTATTCTTGAGTCA
>JAODKN010000114.1:14474077-14489642 GCA_026774425.1 Petrocephalus zakoni
ACTGGCAGCAGGCAGGCAGGAGAGACGTCACAGGCAAGGGGGGCATCACTGGCAGCAGGCAGGCAGGAGAGACGTCAATGGCAAGGGGGACATCGCTGGCAGCAGGCAGACAGGAGAAATGTAGGAGAGACGTCACAGGAAGGACAGACGTCATGGGCAGGAGGGACATTGCTGGCAGCAGGCAGGCAGGAGAAACATCACAGAAAGGAGAGATGTCATGGGCAGGGTAGTTACCATGGGCAGGAGAAAAGTCGCAGGCGGGATAGATGCCATGGACAGGAGAGACGTCACAGGTGGGATAGATGCCATGGACAGGAGAGACGTCATGGGCAGGAGGGATATCACTGGCAGCAGGCAGGCAGGAGAGAAGTCACTGCTAAAAGCAAGGTGTAAACGGTGGTCAATAGTGAGAGTGAATTAACATCACAAGAGTTTATAATTTAAAGTTATATTTCCATCACATTCTGTGATTTCTACCATATTCATAAGTGCTGTTACTTGGTTTGGTATGTTCATTTTTAAGTTGTAAGTATGCACACGTTTAATGCAATAGGCAACTGTAAGTGGTATGTAGAATTTCTATATTCACTGTTAGTGATTTAAAGTCCTATTCTCTACAGCTGTTTTCAACACCATT
This sequence comes from Petrocephalus zakoni, assembly GCA_026774425.1. NCBI lineage: Eukaryota > Metazoa > Chordata > Actinopteri > Osteoglossiformes > Mormyridae > Petrocephalus > Petrocephalus zakoni. Next base: position 14,474,715 of record JAODKN010000114.1, read on the forward strand.
ACTCCAGACACATATTTCACAGGTGGTGCACATTTTATGAAATGCACGACATGGTCCATTTAAAATGTTCTGCTTGTATGATGAAGTGATATGAACAATTGAGCAGGGTTGATTGAGCAATCCGAAGTAAATTGGATATTGATTGTATATCCCATTTTTTTCAACTTCTGACAGAAAATATTATCCAGATTTAAAGTAAATAATTTTTAAATAGCATCTTTCCCAAGCTAGCTGGCCCAGCTAGACCTGCTATCACGTTACTGCAGGTGCGACGATTTGACCGCCATATCGGAGAAGCTGAAGCGATGCCTTCTCTCTGTGCATCTTCTGGCTGCAGAAACAGCCGCGGATCCTGCTCCAGGATATAGCCTTCCAGCGGTTAGTATGTTTACAGATCATTGTATTTTTGACATTCATGTGGCACAAAAATAATACAAAGCTGCTCCAACTGTTGACTATTCAAGTAAAATACCTTCTAAAACAATCAGTTACCCTTTATTATCAGAATACACAGCAATCCACTATAGATGGTCATCAAATAAATAAACACTTTAAATACAATTCTTAGAATTCCCCTTCTGTCACTATACTTTGGGTAAATCCTCTGTACAATGAGCAGGGGCCAAACTACATTTCCCAGTAGCTGTGTGGGCTTGGGTCCTGTCATTGGTGTCCCTGTACATTCTGCTTGGACCAGAGGATGGTGTCTTACTTAAAACACCTTAAAACATACCAACAGTTCAGTTACCAGTATCCATACTCAATTCAGTTGGCTAATCTGAAATATATAATACTAATATTGGTTTTACAAATTAGGGGACCCAACGATGACATAACTCTGCTGACCCTGGGATTTGAACCAGATACCTGCCGATCACAGGCTGAACAGGCAGTCCCAAATCCCACAAAACATTAGACTGAGTACAAAACCACAAACAAACAATAAAATCATCAAACTTTTATAACTTGTGTTGGTGCCTTATGTTGTATATTAAATGTTTTACATGGAACGGACAGACACTGTGACAAACACTTACTGACTTACAACAACTTAGAGTAACAATGCTGTACATACAAGTGGAAAGTGCCAGATGAATGTGATAGAAATATGAACTTCACCTTATAAACCTTTTGTAATTTTAACTGCTATTTGGTGAACAGACCCACATAGTACAAGGAAAATTAACTCAAGACCACAGTCTTATTGAAATTCTTCACATTTTAGGGAAAATAAAATTCAGTGGGAAGTTAAACTAAAAAGGATTATATTGTGACTTTTGGAGCACACAAACGGTGACTGGTGTGGGTCCTTCTTCAGTAAAACAGGTAACACACCAATAAATATGGGCACCCAGACAGAGGAGCTGGTGCGATGACAATTATTGGCACCTGAGTTAGCCTCCTTTTCATGAAAAACACAAGGATTACACAATTGAAGTGAAAAGCTGCACAGCAATGTGAATATCAATAATATTATAATGTCAGCGCACAGAACAATGATGACAGAAAAAGCAGGCTGTGTGTCATATCAGGAATGCACTGTGTCACTTTGGTCTGCTTTAGTGTGTCTCGTCATTTCAGGCAATTTTGTGTGCGGCAAGTACATTCTGACCTGGCAGCACCGCGAAACTGCTGCACAGGCCAGTGACGATAAGCCATAATTTGGAAGAGCAAGTGCTTATGCAATGAATGAATCACCAGAGCTAAATAGTAATTTGTACTAACAGCCACAAACAGCCCCTATAACACCGGAGGAACATTTTGAGCCTTTATTAGATAGGACAGCCATTATTTGCTTTCCTGGCCTCACATTATTGTCTGTCGGAAAAAAACCCAAAATATCTGTCTAGCAGCTACTGTATGACCAATACATGGCAGGCAGTCGCTGCTGTTTTCCGCCACACAGAAAACACAGTGCGGTGCCAAAAAAAATAAATAAAAAACTCAGATAACTACAATAGGCGTCTTGTGAAATGACTGAAAACGTCTAGCATTTATCTCTAATCGCCAGAAGGAGCAAAAGTCTGTGTGTTGTGAAATGCATTCTCAGGGATGATCAGAGACACCTTTCAAAAGAGGCTTCCTAAGCACCCGGCTTTGACAAGGCAACCTACTATTTTGTACAGGTCAAGGGAATCTATTGCATTTCCAGCTGTTACAGATGTCACTGTAGTGATTCCTACTTAATTATTTTTACACATTAGTTGACACAGGAATTACCATTGATGTGATCATAAGTTTTTAGCAGGCGTTAATAAAGGAAAAGCACTGCTGCAGAAGCTGCAGAGTGTATAAATTATATTCTCCTGAAAAACAGAACATTTACTACGTAACCTGATGGTCCACTTGTGCTACCCTTGAAAATCCTAGTTCAGGGTATTTTATAGCTCTATCATGATATTTATTTAATTTGCAACAGAAATACCTACCAATACTGAATAACAGTTACCATTACATCCTTAAGAGCACAGGGATATAGCACTATGTAGGGATGAATATGTCTTGTCCTTTGCCTGCTGAATGTTCCAAACAGCAGTATAATTCTCACTTTACCACAAACACGATACTTCCTCTTGGCCACTTAACTTAGCCTGTTGTAATTTAAATGGGTGCTGATGCTGTATGTCACATGACTGTATGTCAATACTGACTCTATTGTTCTAGCCCTTAAAAAAGCACAATCCAGTGCTGGAAAGTTAAAAACACTGTGATTAAAATTGCTCATTGCTACTGTCTGGGGTTCTGCCTTTGTCATGGGGATGAAAAAAGATTAAAGTTTCTCTTTGTGCATAAATTATCAGCAATAAGATCCCTTAAGTGTCTGCTCTGACTGAATAGTACTGCTGGGATTTTCTGATTTTCAGCAGCTGTGATGGAGTGTAATTAGGTCAATATGTCTGAGAAAGATAAAAATCAGTCTGTGCACCCCCTGGCCTATTCCGATGTACCTGGTCACTATGTGGATTGCACTGTGCACCTCTGTGCGTGTCCTAGAATTATGATCAGCTTTATAACAGCTCAAAATAAACTGTCCCTTTTTGTAAGTAAAGACTCTGTTTCATAGCATACGGTACACCATGGATGGGATTCCACTCATATACTTACAATGGAGCATGAAGACAAGCCAAGTAGCCTAAGTGCATGACTTTTGACTGTCAGGAAATCAGTGTGACACATGGAAAACATGCAAACTCCATTGACACAGAGCAGAGTGGGGGTAACGGGTGGCCTGGGGAGAGATGCACACTCTTACTCCATCCATCCAGCCATCCATCCATGCATTTTGTAAAAGCTCATGGGGCACACCTGCCTAATTTTCACAAATCACATATTCATGAAGGGTCTAAGCAATATACACTGCTCAAAGAATTGGAACACTTTGAAAACACATCAGATCTCCATGGGAAAAAAAATCATGCTGGATATCTATACTGTGGACTGGATAATGTGTTAGGAACAAAAGGATGCCACATCGTTTGATGGAAATGATAATCATCAACCTACAGGGGGCTGAATTCAAAGACACCCGAAAATCAAAGTGAAAAAATGATGCAGCAGGCCAGACCATTTTGCTGAAATTTCATTGCAGCAACTCAAAATCGTACCCAGTAGTTTGTATGGCCCCCACGTGCTTGTATGAATGCCTGACAACGTCGGGGCATGCTCCTAATGAGACCACAAATGATGTCCTGAGGGATCTCCTCTCAGATCTGGACCAGGGCATCACTGAGCTCCTGGACAGTCTGAGGTGCAACCTGGCAGCGTCGGATGGACCGAAACATAATGTCCCAGAGGTGTTATATTGGATTTAAGTCAGGCGAGTGTGGGGGGCAGTCAATGGTATCAATTCCTTCATCCTCCAGGAACTGCCTGCATACTCTCACCACCTGAGGTCATGTCGTGCACCAGGAAGAACCCAGGACCCACTGCCCCAGCGTAGGGTCTGACAATGGGTCCAAGGATATCATCCCGATGCCTAATGGCGGTCAAGGTGCCGTTGTCTAGCTTGTAGAGGTTTGTGCGTCCCCCCATGGATATGCCTCCCCAGACCATCACTGACCCACCACCAAACCGGTCATGCTGAATGATGTTACAGGCAGCATAATGTTCTCCACGGCTTCTCCAGACCCTTTCACGTGTGTCACATGTGATATGGGTGATCCTGCTCTCATCTGTGAAAAACACAGGGCGCCGGTGGCGAACCTGCAAATTCTGGTATTCTATGGCAAATGCCAATCGAGCTCCACGTTGTCAGGCAGGGAGCACAGGGCCCACTAGAGGATGTCGGGCCCTCAGGCCACCCTCAAGAAGTCTGTTTCTGATCGTTTGGTCAGAGACATTCACACCAGAGTCCTGCTGGAGCATTTTTTAGCGCTCTGCCAGTGCTCATCCTGTTTCTCCTTGCCCAAAAGAGCAGATACCGGTCCTTCTAAGGACCTTTAAGACCCTGTCCAGCTCTCCTAGTGTAACTGCTTGTCTCCTGGGATCTCCTCCATGCCCATGAGACAGTAGTTCACGTATTGATGTGCCATCCTGGAGGAGCAGGACAACCTGTGCAACCTCTGTAGGGTACAGATATAGCCTCAAGCTACCAGCAGTGACACTGACAGTAGCCAAATTAGCCAAACTAGTGAATAAACAGTCAGATGATGAGGGAACGTCAGTTCCTGTTTTGGGGTTTGTTTCATTGTTGCACCTCTAGTGCAGCTGTTTTTAATTTCATCAACACAAAAGCAGCTGAAATTAATTAACAACCCCCTCTGCTACTTAACTGACCAGATCAATATCCCAGAAGTTTCACTGACTTAATGCTATACTCTGATTACAAAGTGTTCCTTTAATTTTTATGAGCATTTCATGATGATGGTTTGGTTAAGTTTTACTTTGTTACTGTATTCTCCAGGAGAATACATATGGTTTTCGGACCAGTCCGTCACGTCTCATTAGCACGATAACTTAAAACATATTTGATGGATCTTTTTTCAAACTTTGCAGACACATTGTATGGGTGGAAATTTGGAACTGATCAAATTTTAAGAAAAACTGCACCAAAATTAAAGCAGCGCCACATAATGATAACAAAGAGAAAGGCAGTCGCAGATACTTGATCTCGGCAGCACGATAAATGATGTCCTATCTTTCCCAGACTTTGCAGGCACATTGTATGGGCAAATATCTGACTTTTCAAATTCTGAGACAAACTGCACCAAAACTGAAGCAACCTTGCTTAGTGGCAGCAAAAGGTTATGTGACTGCAAGAGACACTTGGCCTTGTGAATACTACAGCTCCATTACTCTGTTGACTTTGTTTGACTTTTGATGGATCGTAATATCACTTTGCAAAAAGAAATACAAGAATAAATATAGACACCTGATACACCTGAGACACACTGTCCCAAAGTTGAAGCAGCAGCCGTAGATGGCAGCAGAGATCTGGAAGGGAGGGCACAGAACCGCATTGTGAACATGGTAAATAGGAAAGGATGGCCCTTTTTCAAACTTCCCAGCAACACTGTATAGGTCCGTGCTCCGCACACTCGGGGAGCTCAGCGAAATATACCTTGGGGGAATTTAATCGTGTCAATTAGCCTTAGTCCTAGTCAGTGTTGGCACATGAAAGAACAGGCACAGATCGATCTAGTGAATCTGATTACATTGAGACAAGTCACTTAAAGTCAACGATTGTTTGGAGAGACAATTATGAAAGTGTGTCAGGTAGGCTTGGCCAGTATTACAATAATATTTTCAGTATAGTGTAGTCAAAATGTGTTGTGGAGGACTTCCTCTGGCTGCAAGATATTGGAATAGCTTTGTTTTTAAAAAGTACCCTCTAAATGCAGTTCACTGTGGCAGGTGGGGAAGTTGTCCAGTACCCAGCCCTGGGAGAAGAAGATACAGGGATCGTCATGTTGGCCCACTGAAATTATTTTGTCCCAGGCCCAGGAATAATGCACACTGGCCCTGTACCACAGTGTAATGAATGGGTGGTATGAAGCATTAGATAGCTCCCAAGCCTAGTGTAGGGTGACTAGAGGCTGGGGGTGTGGGAAGAGCGGGGTTTAGACAGGGCAGGGGTAAAGGGGGAACACACTGTTGTTGTGTAGCTGGCGCATCTGTTGCGTCGTAACAGTGACGCCAGGGTTAACAAGAAAATTAAGAAAACCTTCCGGGTTTAGAAGAAACGCACAATAATTTCATTAACACTTTTTTTTTTTATTTTTACTAATGGGGTTAATGCAATCATTCAGTTGGGGGTGAAACAGAGCGCGTGTGTGTTAAATTTATTTTCTCGCTTGATCAGTCACAATGAAAATAAAAGAAAATCAAAGGAGTGCAAAGCCAATAGAGCAAAACTCTCCCGCATGCATGGAACTCAATTTACAGAAATTAACTGTGCATAGCTTTTCCAATACGCGAGTGAAATTACGCAGGAATACAGCCTCCTAGCTGAACACTGACGGCGACAGGAAGCTGGCCGCCGAGCGCCGCGCCACGCCGCACCTTTAAATCCCACAGCGAGTCGCTGACCGTGCAGATCCAGCCGCAGCGGCGGCCAGCGCTCGGCACTCTGCTCATTGGTGCCTCCGGAGGCTTAGGTCCCGCCCACGGCCGCTGCCAGCACGAAGCGCAAACGCCATTGGTCGGTGTGGGTGTCAAACAGCGCGCGGTGGCTGGCTGTCACCTGTCAGAGCCCGCGCGGCAGGGGGGGCGCGTGCCTCCCGCGCTCGATGGTATAAAGCAAACTGCCCTTGGGGAGGGGGGGCTCACCGGGGGTTGGGGGGGCTGGCGAGTGCCCGCAGAATCGCCGTTACGTCCAGGCCCGCAGCTCCGGGGACCCTCGGCACGATAACACTGTTACTTTTCCATATCGAGCCGCACATCGGCGCGGGCTGTCCGGCGCTGATCTCCGCCTGGCTTTCGGAGCCGGCGGCCCGTACGCCCGGCCCCCCGTACGCTCGGCCCCCCGCGTCGCTGGAAGTCCCGCTCGCGGCGAAGTGGCCCCTCTCGCCTTGTGAAGACGACCTGTAACCGTGTAAAAAGTTGCCTTGACTTAAGCTGTGCGCTACCTCAGTGCCGCCCTTGGGTAACCTCACACTTGTATGGTAATGTGTTTGTGTTCCCGGTGACGACGGGGGCTATGAAAAGCGCCCTCATTCCTAAGGCAGTACGGTCTGGATTGGTCACACTTATTTATGGATTTAAGCGAAGACGCCGGAGAGCACCTGCCCTGCTGCCTCTCCCAGAGTCTGCAGCAAGGATGGTTAACGGTGTCCGGTAAGTAATAAAACTTAATGACAAGAAAATGCCTTTATTAGTTTAAATAATCCAGCATTTCATAGACCAGATGTAACTGTTTATTATGCTTAAGTGAATAATTTGTCCTAAAAACATATAATATCATCTGGAATGTATCCCCCGTTTTGTGCTCTGGGGTGCCTGGTATAGACTCCAGTAATATATGTAACATGACAATTAAATATTTAAATATCAAAATACACATACACACCCCCGGATCTTGTGTTAAGCATTCCATCATGGTGTGTCTATTTGCTGCCATACCGGCTGTCCCTTTGACTTGAAGCAACATGCTAGTTATCTGTAGTACAAGGTGCACTGTACATCCAAGGTTAGGTTTACTTTTTCTACTTAAAGTTCTACTGGTTTACAGGAATATGAAGCACTCACGGGATATTGTGATCGCAACTGCCGGAGTTCCCTTTGGAGCAGAGACCAATGGGTTTCCATCGTTTCATTTTATTTACATTCATTCATCAAACACTTTTTAGTTTCCTAAGCAATATATACGGTCAGAAAGCAAGGTCAACCATCCAGTGTCCCTGCTGTTGGGGTTAAGGGCCTTGCTTGAGGGCCCATTGATAATAGTCTTGGGTGTCATGTCCTGTCCTGCCTAACCCCCCTGTCCCCTCCCTTATGTGGCTCTAACAAGCCACACCTGGTGCTCATTAACCTAAACTCTCATTCTTGCTTTTCTGTGATTCACTCCAGCTGCCTCTTGTTGTGCTCCCTTGTTACAGTAGTTCAGTATTTAAGGCCTGGTATCTTCCAGGAGAAAGATTGCAAGTCCCTGTGTTATTAGTTTAATTGTTGTTTCTAGCATAAAATACTGACATATTGTCATCCTCTTATCTGACATTCTTATGCTCCTGCAAAGGGTATGCACTTGGCATCATGGCAGGTGAAAGTCACTGCACTCACACTCATGGAGTGGCAGCATTAGCGTTCAGCTTGAATGACTCAAACACATCTAAAATGGGTAAGAGCTGTCGTGTGACTGTATAACTCGATTTCACAAGAAATAGGAGCAGTCTTTCTTACAGAATATCGAAAACTGAATGAGTATCGGACGGATGTCTAATAGGTGTGATCAGTACCAATGCTGATCCTGAACATAGAATCGGTGCACCTCTAGTGCTAGCCTCCCCTTTCGATCCCCTCTGATCCTGCCCACTTGGCAGTTCCAGTTTTGTTAATAAACCCCTTTTGTTTGCCCTAATACCTGCTTCTGCATCCTCTGTTCCACCCACACATGACAACAGGATTCAAACCCATGGCCTTCTGGTTACTGGCATAGAGCCCTAATCCACTGAGCTACAATAAATGGAATGGAGATTTAAATGTTATAATTGTGCTGCCATCCCATCCAGGCTGTATTCTAGACTTTGGTTAAGATATGTGGGTGGATATTACCAGTGCCAGAATACAATCTAAGTGCAAACATGTTATATTAATATTAATACCTTCATTTATTTACTCACAAGTTCTTAACCATTCAGAGGGGACTTTTAGGGGGCAGAGTGTGGCTCAGCTGGTTAAGCCTCTGTGCCTGTGATCAGAAGGTTGCTACTTCAAGCCCCACCTTGGTATGTCTGCAGGCCTTTGAGCAAGACCCTTAACCACAAGGTGGCTGCCCTTCACAGCCAAGCTTGCTCTTTTGGAGAACAAGGTTGGGGGAGGTGTGAAGAGATTTTTCAGTAAAGTATCTATTATTAACCATCCATCTTTCAACCATTTATCTGAGTCAGGGTCATGGGAGATGACACTTGTTTGGGTGGAACGGAGCATAATTTTAATGTTATCAATTTTATTAATGTGTACAAGTGAATATTTAAATAAGGTAAATATTTTGGTCAAAGTTATAACAGCAAAGCCTCTTCTGGGATTTGGCTTTGGAACACGAGTTGGTTTAAATGAGTCTTTCATGATTTAATGTAAAAATGTGTTGCACTAAAATCGTATTCATTGAAATTTTAATGAATGAAAGCTTTGGCCTCAAAGTTTATAGACACATCATACATAATCTATCAATTTTAGCCAAACAGGGTATTTTTTGCCCAACAGACAATGTCAATATCTGTTGCGTTCATGAATAATTAAATACTGCATTGGATTGTATTTACCATATTCCTCCAGGGTTGGGGAACCCAGTCTTTACTCTGTACTGTATGTGTGGAGTTTGCTTGGTTTCTTCGCAGCCCAAATGTTACACAGTTAGGACTGTAAACATCTCAAAAATTGACTCTCACATGTGATTGTGTGTGCACATGTATGTGCCTTGCGATGGACTAACATCCTATTCGGGGGTTAGGGTCCTGTGCTTCCTGGTACTGGCTAGGAAAACTGCAAATGCTGTTGCTTTGATGGAGACGGCGACATCTTAGTTTGTTAATCTTGTTCAAAAATAAAGCCATACAGTAAAAGTAAATGATTACTTTTCACATGGTAATGTGAACAGTTATTGATTTCTCTGTAAGTGATGTATGGTGTTGCAGCTTTTTGCTAAAACCGGCTGATTCAGATGTGAAAACTGGAAATTAATTAAAAGGAATCCTCCATTTAAGGGCATAAACAGGTATAAACAGTTAAACAGCTTAACAGATTTTCAATCAGGCATGATGGCACAAAAAGTCCATGCACTTAATCTGTAATCATCGATGTGAGATTTGAGGTTTTTTCCTCCCAGTATACATTAGATTAGTTCATCCAGTCATTATTGCTGGTGTTTCAAATGATTCTAGACCTGTTGATATTGTTGACCATCAAGGCTTAATGTCATATCCAGTTTTATGAAATATGGGCTACAAAGTGGCAAATGTCACTCATCCTCAAACAAACATCAAAGGGGAATGTGTCCTTTTTTGTATCTGACGAACCTGAACTATTATGTTTGCTAGACTGGCTTTACAAAGCTACAAAGAATGCCTGTTCATTTATTTTGCATGTTTAACATGAACTTCATTAGGGTGATATTTGCATCTGTGCATATTTTGTAAAATAATCTTGTGTTTAAAGTTTCATAGGTTTATTGAGTTTGGTATTCAATATTTTCCACAGCTAAAAATGACTTTTAATCACTTTTAATGAAAGTAGGAATTTTAATGTTGATTCAAGTAAATAAAACATGCATTCATTTTTTCCAGTTGCTATAAAAATGCAAATAATTTTTCTTGATTAGGATGTAATGTGTATTTTAGCATTGCATATAGATTTGGATCCCTTTAGGTTGAGTTTATGTAGTTTAAGGGACAATAAACCATGCTGAAATTTAACCAGCCATACTGTACGTAATTTACATTTCTGTTGCAATAGAAATGCCTGGTTAACAGATATGTTGTGTGCACTCTGCTGTTGACTAGAATATAATTGAATGGATGAAAGAGATTTTGACCCTTTGGATGTAGGATTGTTGGCTAAATGCAACATTCAGAAGCATTGTTGCTTTGACAAAGTGCTTACATTGACGTTCTGGGTCCCCATTCGTTTTGTTTTCCTTATCAGCCTGACAAACAAAGACTAACAAATGGATTGTGGCACCATCCGAGTGCAGATTCAGGGAACAGCACTTACAGGGCTTATTGAGCCTTCTGGACAAAGCTGATTATCCATGCTAGAGAGATACACAATGCTTATTCTGTACATTGTGTAAGGTGATTTTTTTTTTTAATAACTTACATGTTTGTCATCAACAACACTGAACATACCCTAGAGCAAATAATACAATTTGCTCTTCATTGCTTGTGGAATCCAGACTTGATTTGCAACAGGGAGATTTATTTATTTATTTATTTATTTATTTATTCATCTATCTATCTGTTTATTTATTTATTTGTGTGTTTTTCTGAAAAATTATAGTATGGTGTTTTTAATTGTTCTATTAAATTTAACATTTAAAATGTAATGCAGCTTCTGAATGTGTCGGTGTATATGTGGTTTAATAATATTTACAACCAATTAAATGCATATTAAGGATTATTAATCAGGATTATAGTTTTGAGGGAGGAGCCGAGTCAGGGATTTTGTGTAAGCATCTCTGAGTTTTGGCCCGCAGCTCCTGATATATTGGCTGTCTGAAGGTCGACAATTGGAGGAACAGGGAAATTAATTCCTGCAATAATGACATACGGAGTTTACAGTGGTGAAAGGATGAAACGCATGTGATGGTCATATGTGTAGGTACCCATTTGCTTTCTTATTTTACAAATCCATGATTACAATTTATTTTACAAATCTATAGCCTGCTGCTAGGTGTTACATTCTGCCCGTCATGTCTGCCTGACCCTCCTGTCTCCCCTCAAACATGGCCTTGATGAGTCATGCCCAATGCCTAATATTTTAGGTGGAAAGCAAATAGTCAATGTGAATGGACAAATAACACTCACACTTTATGTACTCCTAGCTAGTACAAGATAGCAGCCATTTTACCTCTAGAACTGCTTGAAATGTAGAGGAATTGTAAGTTCAGAGAAGCCGTTCTGCACAGCACTGTTTTATTGAGCTGTTATTGCACTTGTGACCTTCTTAGCTTTAATGACTGTGCACATTCTCATCTGACCCCTCTCATTAATGCCAAAGGAAATTAAATGGCGTTCAAGAAAAGCAATTAACAATATTTTTGTTGATGACACCGTTCTGTAAAACCTAGTCCCTGTGTAGTGCACTAAAATCCCACAAAGGTGGCTGTTACTGAGATGCTGGAACCACCAGGTATGGCACCAACAGTCACACAGCCTTCAGAATCGCATACGCTGGCTGGCATTCTAATGTTTGGAGCAATACAGTAAGTGAATCTAGTCTGCATGTTTGAAGTGTTCAGGTTCAGCTGCTTGATTTGCTGTTTGGAGGAGTAAGCGGTTTTCATTAGCAAGCAGGTGTACCTAATAGTGTACACCTTTTAGGAATACTTTTAGGAAAAGGGGCTTCAAAGTGAGAAAAGCAGAAGAGACTAAATTCATCTGCGTAGTCCTGTACATGCAAATCATACAAATTTGACAAAGAAAGTATTCACCAATGTACAAGCTTAAAGGAAGCACGCTCCTATTCAGTTTGAACTCCCGCTTTCTTGTTAGGCCATCACAATGAATTGGGAGTGGCAGTATCGCATTAAATCTGGGTGCATATAAAGGCTGTTGACTGGCTGGCTCTCGCCTATCCTGACTTCTGCTCACAATGTCGGAATGAGCTGTAGCAGTGACAACATCTGCAATCTGCATTTTCCATTCTTGGAGAAGAAATAGATTTGTGTAAAGCTGATTGTGTTAAGCTGCAGGGCAGGTGGTGAAGGAGGGCATTCTGCTGAGGTATGAGGTTTTTAAAATGTAAGCAAACACAAGGAATGATTACCAATGTATTACACAAGGTATACTGATATGTGAATTATATATTTTCATAATTCTTCATAGATTTTTTTAGTAGATTTGGAAAATTGTTTTGGATATAAAATGACACTTGGCAGAAAGTATTGCACACAAAAGTCCCTCCAATCTAGAATGAGCCACAGATGTTTTCTTTGGATTCACAAGAGTGAGTCAGCATAAGTAGTTCAGATTAGGGCCTGGTTAATATGGAAAATTTTATCTTCAATATCAGTGCAAAATGTAAGGAGCTAAAAATTTGATAGATGGTAGAATTTGGCTGGAATAGTTTTATGCAGTGAAAACTTCACATCAGTAGTTTTACTTAGTTGTCAGTTCAGCACTGTTTATGATTTTAATTTTATGACAATCTTAGCAAACAAACAGCAGAAGCTCTCATAAAATATTATAAATATAATACAAGCCACTTTTGTGCGCTATAATACAATAACAAGACTTAGTCCCAGGTTAAGAGTGGTCAGCTTTAATGTTGGAAGCATAGCATTCTCAAGTGAGAGAGCTCCATTTCTCATCATAAATGTTTAAAGAGGCATTATCTACCAATGCCAATAAATTCGTGGAAACTTAATATTGGCTCATTTTATTGGCCCAGTCTTGGTTCAGATCAATCAAGAGAGGCACTGTTATGGTTACCATGCAAATACTTTTGTAGGATTCACCAGTTCAGTAAACTGATGTGACACTGCACCATGCTGGGTGGTGAATAGATCCTAGTGCCACAGAAGAGGAAGGATCAAAGGGGGGGCTTTATATGGGACTGAACAACACTGGGGGTGGGGGGCAAAAGGGATAAGCACAAGCTAGCTGTTTTGCATTTATATTTATTTAGTAGATGCATTTATACAAAGCAGTGCACAGTTGAGAATGCAGCTTGCCCCTGGAGCTATTGGGGTTAAAGGCCTTGCTGAAGGGCCTTATCAGTGAAGTCACTCTGCTGACCAGGGGATTTGAACTGGCAGCCGCCTTATTATGGGTGCAGATTCCTGACCCCAGGGCCACACACTGCTCCCTGAAAACTTAGAGATGCCAGCAAGTAGGTGGCAATGCCTTAACCATAAGTGTGTTAAGTTATGGATGTCTTATTTGAGTCAGTGCAAACAATGAGAGCTGAGAAACGACGGTGCCTGAAGTTGCGAAATTTACACTATGTTAATGTGTCCGCTTATTGTACAACATATGCATGTGAACCCGGTGTGACACTCACGCATTCAGACTCACGCTCATGCCAGAAATCTGTATTATTCCATTATAAACCTAAAATTAGTTACATCAAAAGCACTGATAGTTTGCAAACCCTACAGACTATTTGCAATGTAATAAAACATGCATGTACATGTAAATGCGTAACCAGACATGTCTCAAATTGAAAATCTCACTTCAGCCAGCTGACTGGAGTTGTTTTCCAGGTTAAATGTGGACGATGGGTTATTGTAGGCCTGCCCGCGCTGCCCATTCTCTTGCACTAAGCGATACACCCGCTAACGTCCTACTGCGTCCGCTTTTGGGCGTCTCTCGATCAGTGTGTGTTATTTCACTTATGTCTTCTTGAATTTGTTTGATATACCAGAAAATAACAAATTATCTTATAATTAAAACAGATACTTAAATTTATTAATCATTAATGTCCGGTTGGCTGTCTGTTCCTGTGTTTAGAGTTGGTCTGTTGTCATATGCAGGGTGTGACACCACAGACAAACCTATCTATCCACATAGATGCACAGAAATTCTTCACATATATGGTTCGTTCAGCATTTGTTGGACTTCACTCAGAAAAACCCCAGGTGATTACAACTAAAGCTGAGAACAAATTACTGCTCCTGGTTTTCTTTGATATAATGAACTTTAGTTTAATCGATTTTAAGAAGTATATAATAGGTGCCACCTAGAAATTCATGATGTGCTAATAAGCTGAACTTCCCCAGAGGAATGAAAATTCTGACTTTCCTGCTGTACATCTAAATATAATCTTTTCACAACATAAGATTTTTGCAGTGACTCACAGCATTTCTTGAGACAAATTAACTTCACAGATCTCACTGAGGGCAGTTTGATCTAAAAAAATACTTCTCGGCAGACTACATTTTATCTCCTAGTATCTATAAATACCTTGAAATGAGATTACAATACGGTTAGACCCGCTTCTTTTCCATGCCTAAATTGGCTCTATATGTAAATATGAAATGCAGATTATCAGTTGGATTTATTACATTTATTGATGTACATTAGCTTTATTCCTCCTTCCAGATTGACTTGATAT
>JAODKN010000114.1:14489742-14510491 GCA_026774425.1 Petrocephalus zakoni
ATGCAGATTATCAGTTGGATTTATTACATTTATTGATGTACATTAGCTTTATTCCTCCTTCCAGATTGACTTGATATTGTTGAATTTTTATGTTTTTCAAATTATATGTAAACCCTAACCTTTCTCTGTTTTCTTTGCATAAAAATGCAACATTCTACCTGCTTTTCTTCTGTGCAATTTGCACAGCATAGAAAGACAAAATTATATATTGGCTTAATTCAGCTATTTTTGTGCTTTGGCTACACCTTTTCCGAGAATGACCACTTACTGACCCATTACTTTCTAGTGTGTGCCATGTACTGCTTCATCAAACCACAAAATCTTCCTTCTTGGTGTGTCATATGGCTTCTGGCAACCTACAAGTGTGACCTAATCTTGGCTGTCCTTAGGGGTGGCTTCTGTCTTGACACTTTCACAAAGAAGCTGAGTCTGTGTAGGGCTGAAGAGGTTGTTGATCTTGTTTACCATTTTGCCCAGTGAGCTCTGCATTTCAGCCATTTTCTTTTGCAGCAGAGCAAAAGGAGAAATGATCAGTGGGGCAGAAAGGGTTTCTTTCTGAAACTGCTGTGCATCTTAAATTGTGTGCATAAGCAGAGTTTTATTTTTTTCAGCCCTGAAAAATATATGTGGATGCATGGGCATGTGGTGATACTATTTTTTTTTTTTTTTGGGGGGGGGGGGGATTCTAACTGTGGAAATGGTGAAAATCTCCCATGTGTAATTTGGATAGTGTTTTTTTTTTTTTTTTTAATCAGAGATCTGATTCAAGTTTTATTGCTGGGCAGAAACTGATAAAATATTCAATGAGAAAATATAGGGGATGGGTGGAGAAGTCCATGCAATGAGAAAAATACCAGAAGAAAAATTAAAAGCCAAAATAACAACTCCAGCCATCTATTTTACATTTTCCTAACCATGTGTCTAAGGCATGGTACTTGGGAAAATACCTTTCCCAGAAAAGATAAACCCCAGATGGGATGCCAATCTATTAAAATACATAGCCTGCACACACACACACACACACATACAGTACATACCTACAGACACACACACATATTCGATGTATTCATATCATTATGGAGACTCTCCATTAATTTCTATGGGCATGACCCTAATCCCAACTATGACGACTTCAACTCCTACCCAGCCCTAACCTTAACCATAAGTAACCAAAGAAAATACAAGATGTTTAGCATTTTTACGTGTTTGATTGCATTCACAGATTTTAATAAAACTGAAGTTTTCCTTGTAGGGACTGAAAAAATATTTAAAAGGTAAAAAGTTACAGGTTTTTATCACCATTATGGGGACTCGATGTTCCACAATATAATAACGACAAATACACACTTGTAATCCTATTTTACTGAGGATCGTCCATTCATCTCTATGGGAAAAATCCTAATCCCAATCACAGACACCCTTAACCCCTACCTAGCCCTAAACTTATACAAAACATATGGCATTCTTACTTTTTTGATTGCATTCACTAATATAAAATGAACTCAGAAGTAGAGAGGACTGAAAAAATAACCTGGACACACACACACACACACACACAAGGAGAGAATAGCATTTTTTTTTTAACATAATGACGTGGATTCAAGGCAGGAATCAGACTCCTAACAGTGAGGTTCTGAGGTCACAGTGCTACCCATTAACCTACCATGGCTATAAAACAAATTTTTATTACTTTCTTAAATTTATAATTTGATACATCTTACTGTTATGTGACAACCTAAATTCTCGCTCATCCCTTTGCGGTTTCAAGAAGAATGCTTTAATCCAACCTAGATCTTAGTATCGAGTTGATTGGTTAGAATGACTTTATGGTTTACTTGAAATACCCCACAATAGGCAACGATTGCATGTGAAGGATAATAAATGTAATGCATATTTTAAATTTTACTACCTTGTCCTTCACCTGGTATTTTATAGTGCTTCTTATTCTTGCTACATTTAATGAACTAAATTAACTGCGGGTAAAGAAGGCCGATTGGCACACTAGTCTGGTATGTTGACATTTCAGATGAAGGAATTTAATGAAATTTCTACTGAGGCATGCGGAATGATAACAGGGCGCGCGGCGAGGGAGCGTTCAGGAGCCGCGCACCCGCACACGCGCGCGCACAGCGGGCCACGCGACTGCGCGCGTTTTTAGCATTCTGCCGCCACAGCAAGGTTACGTGGAGGGGAAGCAAGAGTAATAACTAAAGGCCGAGTGTGTACGCGCGTACCGAAGGCGATTGCTTAGCAGTCCTCCGCTCCCTCCTCTCCTCTCCTCCCCCTACGCCCTCCCCTCTTCCTCCCCCTCCCAGTAGCTCACACTCGCTCTCCGGCTCGGTCTCATACGCGTCTGGGCGGGCTGCGTGCCATGTGTACCGAGGGAGTGAGGCGCGCGGTTATATCACCCCTATAATAAAGCGAGCGTCACTTTCTTTTGAGACACTTGCCGCGGTGCGCGGCGCTCGTCGTTAAAGGCGCGTGCACGCGCGCACGGACGCGCTTCGGAGCCGCGAGGACCCCGAGAGGAGGTGCACGAACTCGGCAGCATGTCTTTTGACTCCCTGACAGGTAAACGGCGCCTCGCTCCCCTCTGTTCTGCATTCTCCATCTACCGTTTGTCTGTGTCACTGGTGCGCTGCCTTCTGTGGAGCGCCTCACAGGAATTTGTTGGTTTGAATTCTGCAGATATGTGCACTTGTGTATTTTTCGAAGATAAAGCACTTTAACTCTATTTTATCATTTGCGCAACTGTTGCAGATAAGTAATTTTGATTCTATTTTTTGTTAAACTCTTTGGGTATTTCTTTTTTGTCTTTGTCAGTTGTATGTTTCTGAAATTGATGGATTACTTTCAAAGTATTTTTTTTCCCCTCTGATTTAGAGTCATTGATATAAACACAGGGCGTATGAATAATATAAAACACAGAACCTAGACTAGAAAGGCAGTAAAGAAAAGTTGGAAATGCTGTTCTTTTCTCCCCTTGCTGAGGGAAAGTGGGTTTATGGGTTGCCTGTGGCTATGCTGTGAGCCGTGGAGCAGAATCCCAATAGAATCATATCAGGCGGCATGCAGTAGAGAGAGGTCTGTCCTGCACAACAAAGGCTCACACGTGGATGCTGAGACACACTCTGAGTCTACCAAAACTAAGCCAACCCTTTGCTGTTCTCTCTCCTATGCACTAGAGACATTTTCCTTTAGAGGCAACATTTCAGATGGAAAACTAACAGTCATGGTTTTTTTTTTTACTAATAATAATGACCTTATAATAATCACGCCTATTTATTTAACAGCAGTAGGTGATTTTTTAAGACATGAATTGATAGTAAATAATCCCAGGTCTGCATTTCTCGCGGTGACCGAGATGAAATGGTCAGGCAAGCGACCTGAAAGAGGGTCTCTGAATGGTTACGTGATGTGCTGGTGACTGTGAAACTGCAGAGCATATAAAGAAAAGACATCAGGGGAAATAATCAAGGCATTTAGAATAATAGTCTGGCCATTCCATAATGAGCTTGCAGTAGTGGGTACACTTCAGACTGATCTCAAGCATTTACCAATTTTCCAGTGATTTTAAGACTACCGCCTCTTCTAGAAACTGTAGAGATTGCGACTGAGGTTTTCTTCACATGCATTTTACCATTATCTACACAATTTATTTACTTATGTGATAATGGAGAGAGAACAGAGCTTTTTGTGTGCGCTGTCAGTTTAATGGCTGCTAATTAAAATTGTACATGAAGGCCAATTTGTGAAAGTAAGTTTCAGCTAAAAAGGATAAATTAATGTCCTTTTTAAATCAACTAGTAAAATGGTTTATAATCAAAATGAAGCGTTTGCATGCTTTATGCTTGCTATACTTTGCCATATAGCAACATATTGCATTTTTCTGTATGAGAATATTTGTAGCATCTTTCAAAAAATAAATTGGGAATAGTCATAATAGCATGGAAAGAAAAATATATATATATTTTTTAATTAAATTATAAAATTTATTGGAAATCACATTGTAATGCAATTTTGTCAATGTCAACACAATACTTATCATATCCTGTTTATATGCCATAAGCACTTTCCCCTGAGCAATTTGGTTAGGGTTGTGTGTTAATAGCACCATATGTTTGAAGAAAACGCCAGTTTTCATGAATTTTTTGGCAAATTATGGGGGACTGTTTGCATTACAGTCTGGTAAGATACCTGCCAGCATGGTTTCAGCTGGATTCCTTCTGCAGGATCTTGCTAACAAATAAACGCATTGTTTTATGTGCATTGAATTAAAGAGAACAAGTGTCTAGATATTTCTAAATGCTGTGATTTCTCTTGTGTTGCAATTTCACTGTTTTGTGTAATACATATTGCTTATTGTAGGTTTTTGTATGACTTACATTTCACAAATCCTAAGATTCACAAATCCTAACCATTTATCACTTCTGTCATCTTGATAAGCTTAATGGTTCCAGAGTGAAAAAGATTTTTTTTTGATTGGCCTCTAGTTAGGATTTAGTGTCAGGTGGATCACAAAAGTGGTAGTTGTGAAAGAATTTTAATCGGGTCAATTAAAAATGATTTTGGCAGGTTTTAAAGGAAGTCTTGTACCACCACAGCATTTCCCAGACATGACTGATGACTGAATCAGCAATTGTCAGCAAACCGACAATCAGTCTGGAAATTATGTGTTGCAGAATTTAGCAGCATTTTAGTGTCAGTAAGATCAGCGGTGCAAAAGACGGTTAATTTCAGTGAGCTGAGGCAAAGCGGTACACCATGGAGCTGTGGGGAGGCCTGCTTGGCGTGAGGAGTGGGCCATGTGAAATGGGGAATTTGGGGGAAAGAATCCAGGCTTTATTTTTGGTATTTCCTCTGTTCAGGCCGAAAGGAGAAGTGTTGGGTTCGAACCACATAAAAAAAGTGAAAATAATTCATTTTTCAAGACGTGGTTGTGAACTTTACGGGGGTAAAAGGGTAACACCCCTATAAAGAACATGGACCAGGTGGGCTGTGCTGTGTGTAAATGGTGACCCTCGCAGGTGGTAGTACTGTCCCACTGTCTTTTTAATTCCAATATGGCAGATGTGTTTATATTTTAAATAAGAAAAGACTGTGCAAAAGGGTTCTTTCCAGCTCATACAGGTCAGGATTTCCATAGATGGGCATTACGATCCTCTGTCCAGCCTTGGTTTTTATCGGTTACTAGGGCACTTAGTACTGTGCTGATGACGAAAAAAAAGTGTGAAGCTGGGTATTTAAAGAGGCTCAGATTTTTCAGATATATGGTTCAGTTTTACTGGTCATTTTGTAGATTCAGTATTCAGCATTCTTTTCTACTTACCCATTTTTTAACTTTGACTAGTAACTAGTTCTTTGCTGTTTCACAACTTGCTAAATAATCCTTGCCTGTTTAACTGTAAAGCCAGACCAGCCACCATTTCACACTGCTTATCTCTTATTTGTGCCTGATCCCAGAAAGCGTTGGGCTTATGATGAAGACTGGACACATGCCCGTCGATGGCAACTAACAGGCACAGGCGCACACTGAAATTCAGAATTTTCACTTAATGCAGTTGTTTTACAAAACATGCACGCTTGTGTATATATAACATGCATATATCACGGAGCTGACTGAATTAAACTTGTAGCCCTGGAGTTACGAGGAATCCGCATTCCCTGTCATTGCAGTATTTTTCTAATTTACATTTGAGTTAACATTTTGGAGCAAAGCAAGTAGATTTTTTTTCCCCTCTTTATTTGATCAGTATACAGCATCTTTGCAGTTTTAGATTCTGAGCGTTTTGTAAATATGGGTGTTTTTGCTGTATTGAAGTGCAGTGATTTAGGGATGCAGTGGGAACATATTTATGCAAACACAAAAACATAAAACATCCTTTTTCCTAATTAATTTCTGATTTAATATCAGAGCAAGGAAATCCTGCTGAGAACAGAAAATGCATTTTATCGATGACCTTATGTGGTACCTCACAATTGAAATAACTGGCTGTAATGAGAAAGACATGCTGGTCAGATATTTATTTCAGAATTACATAAAAAATCTATGGCTTGACATTTTAATGATCTGCAATGAAAGAATTTTCACTCTGTGCATGGCCATTTTCACAGCTATATCAGTGACTTTTTTTTACAGTAACAGTACCCATCCACTGAGCAGTTTCCTTACATTTGTAAGTGATATTGTGTAAGTTTTTTAGTTTTGCCTGTTATGTAATACGAATACTGTGTAGATTTCACCTAAACCTGTTTAGCAGTACATTAAGACAAAATAAAAAGCAGTGACCCATCCCATAAAATTAATTTCAAAACCGAATTTCCACTGAATAAAAGCAGGCGTGGAAGGGGAGCGGAAGCCGTTTAGCTGTGTGGGTTATAGCTCTTAAATGTGCTGCCGTAAGGCCGGCAGTAACTTGAGGAGCGAATCCCATAGCGGCGAGGCTGGATGGGGCCGACTGTGGGAATCAAAGCCGTTTGCGGCAGCGCCGGCGCCTGTCCATCATTATGCAGAGCGTGTCAGTGGGGCTTTAGCGGGTCTGACAGGTGCTGGGGCAGCCGCGGCGTTTTCCCGGTAAATAACCTACTGTGATAACACAAAGTCATTCGCCTCGGCGGAAAGGCATGGCACGCAAGCATTCCTGTGTGGAGACAAGAAGCAGATAGTCCAAAGTAAATGCTGTGAAGTTATTTCCATAAATGTACATTTATTAAGAGGTGGCCTTGGAAATTGTAGCTATTTACCAAGTCTTGCTGTTGACTGTCACAGCCGTTGCTGCTGCAAGGTACTAAACTTTATAATATCATTCACCGATAATCGACATTGGCAGAATAGCACTATTCATTCATTTTGGTAGCTCAGACTAGGCAAACATCCGAGGTACTATCAGTGTCCCTAAAATCATGCCTCGGGGCTCGTGCCGCCTGCAAACCATAGATACTCCCCTCTTTTCTTTAGAACTGTTTTCTTTGAATGGTTGAATCTTCTAGGCAAGAAAACAGAGGTCTTGGTTGATGTACAGCTTGTATAATACATGTAACAATTTCATATGTGTTGTTTTATAGTCTGTATATTATGCATATTGTATATCATGCATAATGTATATAATGAGATTGTCTTGTGTACCGGGTGTATCTGTCATCTCGTACTGTCTGTATACAAGATGTCCTACGTATGCATTTTTGCACCCAACCCTGCAGCACTGTTGTGGAGCATAAGACTATCACTCACCTGTACATCTGTATCAAGGTATGTGACAGTAAAACTGATGTGATTTGATATGATTGATAATTATGCTCTTAGTATTCCTCAGTGGTCATCAGAGAGCCATGCTTGAAAACAACTCAAAGGAGACTCAAAGCAGAACATAGAATATTGGCACACTAGCCAAATATATATATATCTTTATTTTGTAATTTTCATTTTCTTCTGTTTAGTTTAATATAGTAAAGTGTTTTAAATGAGTACAAAAAACTTTCAGGAAACGTGTCAGTTGAAATTGTTGTTTTAATGTTCACTAATAGCATTCGACAGATTCCACTTATAGTGAACTACCATCTATTATGTTTGTGGTTTTGATTAATATATTAAAAATCTCTGATATTAGGATCATGTATAACTGACAAATTCTTAGTTTCCAGTGCCCTTTAGAAACTCCATATTTTTCATCTTATTGCATTCATCGGATTGATTTTGCAAATTCTCCATTTTTTTTTAAATGTACTTGTTCTACAAATGCAAGCACTAACATACTATACATTTTAGATGTATTTCACATGTTCCATGTCCAGCAGCATTTAGTCCTTTAATGAGAATCGGGTTGTTTGGCATTGTGATAATGCATAAAGAGAGAGTGAGCGTGACAAAAATTGCACTCGCTCCCCCTACTTTGGCGTATGGTTGTCTAGTGATAAGGACCTTGTTTTGGCAACAGCACAAAGCATGTGGTCAGGTCCAGGGCACAAAGATGTGACTGAAGGCCATTTACCTTGCGCCGTGCTATTTAGAAACACTATCTACATAAACAGGCCAATTTAACAATTCCCACAAATGTGTGAGTATATTGGTATTGCAGCTATGATGTTTTGACTTTTCCTCACTGGCCAGGAAAACTTTTAATTTTGAAACTTTAAGTATCTTGCTTTGGGGCGGCCTAGCGTGCCATCTTCTGAGTATGTAGAACTTGGAAAACGTTTACAAAATATTGTCTCCTTATATAAACTAATTCTGAAGGCAAGCTAGTTTCACGTGGTTAATTTTGCTTTAAGTTAAGTTTTTCAGCATTATTAACCCTAGTATTTATGAGATGCTATGAAACATTTAGCTCAATTTATTTTCATATAGTGCCCTTCCATTTATGGTCTGACC
Organism: Petrocephalus zakoni; assembly: GCA_026774425.1. Lineage (NCBI taxonomy): Eukaryota > Metazoa > Chordata > Actinopteri > Osteoglossiformes > Mormyridae > Petrocephalus > Petrocephalus zakoni. Next base: position 14,498,111 of record JAODKN010000114.1, read on the forward strand.
AGATTTTTTTTGATGAATAGAGAAGAAAATACTCTCTATCCAGCTAAAAGCAGAGGTAGATTAATCCCCTAATAAACTGGGGGAGTACTGGTGTTTTTGTATACATGTAAATTGCACCTGTTTCTTTGCCTTTGACACATCGACTTCTTTCTGTTGGTATTTCTCACATAGCAGAAGTTCTGCATCACAGCTCCAAATGTCAGAGTATCTTCAGTATGGCCATTCTTTTACATAAATGACTTGTGTGTGCTCTGTCGTCATTCTTGCTCGTCTGGTTATATGCCATATATGACACAGGGCATGCTTATATTGGTTGGCTAGTAATTCAGCATTCAAGGCATGTAAAGCTTAGGTAGAAAGGCATTGTCATGATTTCATTAAATGAACTGTGATCCCTAGCTAGCTCGAAGAAGGATATATAAATCACTTTGTATATGGAATTTAGCATGACACTTGTATGCACTGGAAACCTATAGCACCTAGAGCTTTATCTGTGTTATTTTTGTTTATAGTAAGAATAGTGAGTTCCCAATTGGTTATGATGGTTCTGCCATCTAATTATCAGTCTTTAGGGCAATTAGAAGTGAAATTGCTAAAGTGGTCTCAGGCTGGTCTTGAAAATATACACAAACACATCATGTGCAGGCGTGCACACACACACAATCATGCATGTTCAGGTGCCTACCCAAATGAGAGGGAAACATTGCCATAGATACTTCAAGCCGTAGGGTAAATGACTTTTTCTTCCTGTAGCCATGCCAGTATCTTTACTTGATTCCAATTTAGTTTTGAAGTGAATTTTAAGGGTTGGGGCGATGTCTTTTATTTTGTCTCAATTTTATGTCCTGCTAAACCGAGCTGGCATGAGGCATCCATAAGAAAGGGAGGTCTGTTTTACAGAGCTGCTTAAGTCTGACAGATTTAGAAATTAGTTTTGTGAATGCAACCACAGCTACAGCAAACTCTAAAAACAAAGCTTGATCCTGAAATAAACTTGCAGTTCCAGTTAGTGCTGGCTGCCCAGTTAGTCCCAGGCTAACTGTTATTTCTTTCTGGGCTCTTTTTTGACTCTTTTCTGAGCATCTACCTGATGATGTTACTTGGTCAACCTTGTGAGCTTTGTAATGCAGTAACACAGCTGACAGCCTGAGATATTGGCAAAGAAGGCCAGTGATTTATCCCTAATCTCCATCCGTGCAATAACGAGTGTTGACAATGGATTCTTTCCTAACCCACTTAATTTTGAAAATGACAAATAATACCTTTAAAGCTCAGTTGATCTGAATGATTTGCTTCAGAATGCATTATAAGGGAACACACTGCACAGAGTGGTGTAAATTAGATGTCAGGAAGGAATAATTTTTTTTTAAGTATGTGAAGAACTTGGAGAATGTGGTGAGAGAATTTGCTGTCTGTGCTTGATGCATCTCACTTTCGTGAGTTGTCATTTTGTGAAAAGAAATCAGCACTCTGGATATCATCATGCACCATTTGCACTTATAGTCAACGACATGTTCATGTTCATAGAAAAAGAAATGTGGAATTCAGTGGTCAACCCCTTTAGATAAACCATTTTAAAACAACATATGTATTTGCACATACGGCAGTTTTTGTTTTGAAATAAATAGCGCTCATTGCGCTGCTCATTCTGACATGGATTTGAATCTCCAGATTAGAAACTGCTGAGTAAACGGTAAACTATTGTTTAATTTTGAAGGAAAGCTAGTTTCACATGGTTATGCTTTTTTAAATGAATGACTGTCTGTACTTTGACTTCATATAATGATTCATATAATATGTTTGCACCACATTTGTTAAATGATCATTTCAAAATGGTAAAAAAAATATATTGTAACTGTTTGTATACATTGTGTAAACATTTAAACTCTACATGTGTTTCTATATTGTTAGGCTTATTGCCTTAGGAACTCTAAGAATCCCATAAGAATAGAATGTTAATATCTTAATAAAATAAACAAAATATTAGATGGGTCTTTATTGTCACTTTTACAGAGACGGTGAAAAACAGTTTAGCAGCTCTCTGTTTAGCAGCATAAATTAAGATAATCATACACAAAAAGAAACAGCCATCCTATCATAGTATGATTGTCTGAGTACAATGTATACAGTATGAGGTTGTGTGTGCTTAATGACTTGCCCTAAGCATAGTAATGCATAGAAGAGAGTCATTCAGGGGGGGTGGATTGTTTCACAGAAAGTCATTCAGGGGGTGGGGGGTGCATGTATTTATCCACATTTTTGATATTTTTTTACATTAGTTGTAGAGAGGATATACTAGCTTATTGTAATCTGTATGTATTTACATTCACACTTCTATAAACAGGTCTTATATGCATATACAGTTGAATATATTTCTGTCTGAACATGACTTTACAGAGCAGTGAGTTGGATTGAAGTGCCATGATGTATATCCACAGTGGATGGCATTTTCAATCCATTATACTGAACCCCTTCCCCCATTTTAAATGGATCTGACATTTCATTATTAATCTCTCATACGAGAACCAGGCTTGCGTGAAAACATCCTATTGCTTCCCATTGTTCCTACGTTTGCGTGTTTTTTTTTTTCTATTGTAATAAATGTTTTTTATTGAAGAAATCCAATATGTTGTACTAGTTAAAATGCATAAAATCAGGCATACCTGTTTTTTCCAAAACCCCTGAACAACTGATACATGTCTGAAATAAATACATGGACATCTTGGCACAATAACCTGACTGAAAGAGAGGGAGTTCCGTTTATTGGTTCGGGTCTGACCTGATCAGAAGTGCTGCAAAATTCACTTTTATCCTCAGTAGTTACTGCATTTTCTTATAACTGCAAGTAGATTGTTTGAGGAAAAACAATTGCAGGCATTTTGCCCCAGATTGTCCCACATCACAGACTAAATGAGGTTCTGGGTTACAGAGAGGAATTTAAGTTTACAATCCAAATAATTAATGGTAAACATCTATCTTTCCATCTTCTATGCTGTCAGAAAAGAGGGTACAGCCCTAGTATAGTTTTGTACCCCAAGGTACAAATAATGTTAATGTACCCCCTATGGTACAAACATGTTCCTCAGAGTCCATTTCTATACCTTAAAAAGCACATTTACCTACAGCTAGGGCACAATTGGCAGACCCTTGAGGGTACAGCCCCAATGACAAGTAATTGAACTCTCAAAGGTACAAATTGGTATGCTCTTTTTTCACAGTGTAAGCATTTACCCTGGCCATTGCAGCAGTACTCTACGTGGGGTATTACCTAACCTTATGCCTGTGCTGCATGGAATAGGCTCCAGGCCCCTGATACCAGTCTGACTAGTGTAAGCCAAAGATGGATGCATGCATGGATGGATGGAATACACTGTGATACAATGAATTAAATGAGTTAAGTGTTGTAAGTAGCACAAATAAGATGTGATCTGTTATATATTTTGCTATCTGACAGAAAATTTCCATCAGTTCCAACAATGGGTATTACTGCAAAATATATATCATTTTCATTTCCTGGGAATTGAGGCCTTGTAGTGAAGAACTTTAGGTTGAGTTGGATCATAGAATTGGGGCAAGACAATTTATATATTTACCAAAGTAGCTTACCTTACCTGAATAAAAAAATGGTAAGTAAATAAAAACAATACAAATAGTTTTTGCTGTGAGTCTAATTTATTTTATTCTTTCTTTTAGCATGGCATATCAATACCTTGGATATCTTATGCACATTTTGTGTACCATATGCATTGCCTACAGGACCTTTTCAGACGCCATAGTTTTGCCAAACTTTGTTGTGCAGGTTATTTCACAATGAAATAACCTGCACAATTATTTCTTGCCATGAACAGGCACACAGTGATCCATAGTGACAAAGTGAAATGTGTTTTTAGGAATTTTACCAAATTTAAACAATTCCAATCTTCCCGTTGCAGAAGTATTCAAACCTTTTAGTATGATATTCCAAATTTTTCATTCATCGTCTTTTAGGCATCTCTGTACATTGATTGCAGTCCACCTGTGCAAAATTGACTTGATTGGATGTCATGTAGAAAGACACACACTTGTCTTTATGAGGTCCCGCAGTTTTCAGTGCTTGACAGCGTGAAAACCAAACAATGAAGTCTATGGAATAATGCAGATGTCATAGATGGATAGATAAGACTTTATTGATGCCACAGGTTATTGGAGAAAACCTGCTTTATGGTGCACACAACCTTGCACAGCCTTGGATGTAACTTTCAGCCTGACAATGATCCAAAGCAGACCGCCAAGTCATTGGCAGAGAGGCTTTAGAACAAGTGTCTGAATGTCCTTGTCACCCAGCCAAACCCTAGACTTGAAACCCATAGAAAATCTGTGGAGAGACCTGAAGGTTGCAGTTTCACTGAAATGACTTCAGAGGACCTCCAAAGAATGCCCAAATCCAGCTGTGCAAAGACTTTCAAAGCATACCCAAGAAGAATTCCAGCTGTAATCACTGCTAAAGGTGGTGGCCCAAAGTACTGATTGTTGTGTATAAATTTAGCACGTTTTCTTTGTCCTTTAAAGGGCATCGCTCGTCAACTGATGCAAAACGATGGGGGGAAAAATCAGTTTGCAGCACAACGAAATGGATGGATCTGCGTAGTTTCTGAAAGCAGTGTAAACATGTGGATTGTTTAGCACAAGTCCTGTTAATCAGTTACCACTCCTTTCCCATTGTTCTGTTTCTGCAGACGTGACTGGCCCCCCGGCCCACTGGATTTCTTGCGGTCTCCCCTTCACCGAGCAAGCCACATGGAACCCCAAGTTCTGCGTAGTCACGGACTCTCGGCTGCTTCTGCTGGACAAAGGGAAGGTAGGCCTGTTAATGTGCTGAGCCCAGGATGAGGTGTTATTAACTGTTGTTTGGGTGCCCAGGCTTCACTCAAGCCCAGTAAAATGGTGGCTGGCCTCCTGCCAAATTGGGGTGTCCCCATGTAGGAAGTAAAATCAGGTTAGGATCTGACTGCTGACATAAATCACACAGGGACGGTTTCTGCCACTTCTACTGGACTGGAGTTTCTTTGCATTGATCCCCCCAAAGCCCTCTGTCTTCTATCACGTCAATATCCTCCCACTTAGGTCTCTACATCACATTTTCATTCTGTCACTTTCCGTTTATTGGTTTAGCTTTCCCCTTGCTTTTCAGGGTGTGTCTCACTCTCTCTTTTTTTTTTTTTTGTAATTCCGCCCAGCATCCTCTACCTTTGTTCTCCTGTGCTTTGTGTTCTGCTTTTTGCAGGTTATTAACCCTATGCACCCTATGCATTTTTGAGCGTTTTACTATCTCTTTGATTTTAGGCGTATTACATTATATGCACATGAGTTGGCCACATATGCTTTGGTTTTTGCTCTCAGGACATCCTGGGCTCCTCAGATATGTCATAATTCGATGTGTAATTGCTATCACAGTCTTGATATCACCCATTTCATGAGGGAAAAACTACTTGCACCTATTGAAATTTCTCAATTTTTAGTTTCAGCTAATAAAAAAATTTACTGGCGCTACAAATATAATCTTATAAATATTGAGATTATAGTTTCTTTGATGTGGGAATGCAGGGTTTTCATAGGGGACCTTTCTGTGGCTTATGACTTATTGTGAAGGAATAGATGGTTGGAACAGGGCAGAAATGAATACCTTTGATTTTTATCCAATCAGTAGCTTAAGTTATCTGATAGCCCTGTATGCTTTTATGTCTTTTATATCTTGTTCATTTATTACTTTATAACATCTGAAAGGAATTGAAATACATACTTACTTACATCCCCACAAACATACACACATGACCCCCCACAAACACATAAAAACAAACAACGCACACCAAATACTAATATAAGCTCAATACAAATACTTCTAGGTGTTTATGTTTACTGTTCTTACAATAGTTGGCAGTGTGTGGGTCATTACAGAAGTGAATGTTGTTTGTTTTCTGGGGTGCCTTTTGGTGGAAAATGTTTAAAGTATATGCACCGTTGCGCCCAGGATTACTCTGGAATAGTTTAGTGCACAACGTTGCAACATGTACGACCGGATGGGGTAAGTTCTTTTGATTCTTGTCTGTGCCTTATACCTAATCCAGAGTTACGAGCCTGAGATTAGGAAAATCCATGCATTTTGCATGTATTGGGATGTAAGGATTAAACAAAACCATGGCCTTATTGTCATCTTGCATAGTTCATCATGGTGACAGGCCAGTAACACCCTGAACTCCGCCCCTCTGACTCCATCCATGTAATTAAACGTGTGCCCGAGTCCTGGTCCTTTGTTTTACCGCGTCGCTTAAGATTATTGTGCAGGTATTCGGGTCATGGGTCATGATTTATTCTTATAAAGGCTGCACCGTCTGTCTGCCTGTGTTACTGGTCTTCACAGTGCAGGACAGCTCTCGTACCATGTGTCTAAAAGATGGATGTATCTTTAAAACAAAGCAATCTAATTTCAGAAGTGGTTGCACTTGATAATAGCTTGGGCATGCTAGTCGTCACTGTGCCGAAACACATTCACATGTTCTCTCGTGCTTTATCTCTCTCTGTCGTTGGTTCTCTGGTCATTCAGCTGATAAAATCCATATTGGGCATAGAGAATGTAAGCTGGAGTAGTTACTAATAACTCCCCTTTTTAATGGGTCGTGCGAGAATTATATATATTTTTAGCATTATTACACTGAGTGCAGTATTGCTTTGTTAAAACTGAATTATATTATTGATGTATAACTTGTAACGATTAAAGATTCTTTAATAGTTGTCTGTAGTATGTGGCATTGGTAGTGCGGTTGTTTTTAAGCTTTGTGTTAAATGTTTGTTGCTGTAATGTTGTGTTGTAATTTATGCAACATTATATTATATTATGTAGTTATTATATTAGCCAGCACTTTGAGGTTTCCGAGGCAGGTGTGAGACTTACGATTTACAGAGCCCAGCTGCATTGGAGAGCAGGCATTGGAGCACTGTGATCGGTGTAGGAAGCATGGGTCTCTCCAGTTAGCACTGTGCTCTCCCATTTCATAGCAGGAAACCCCTGTATATCGGCAAAAATGAGAGCTATTTCTCAGAACAGGAAATGCTCATATAAATGTATGGGGGATGGCTTGTGCCTGTCTGAAGAGTAAGAGTTATGTGATGGGGGTTAGTGGTACTGATTAATTTAACCTATTCTTTGTTCTCTGCACAAGGGAAACATGAGTGTGCTCTGACTTGTTTTGTCTCCAGTTACTGGAGGCCAGCTGGACACCCATACCCACAGCTATAATCTTATAGCTGGATATTGTTCATCTTAGACAGCTGCACTTAACTTTGATTTCTGTTCATTTTCCATTTCTACCTTAAAGTCCCATTTTTGTAGTGTTGATCCGCACCTTATGCCCACTCATTGTTCCCGAATGGGGAAACCCCAGCCCACTATTAAATTTGTTTCTTGTCCATTCACTTTCAGTGCTTTGTGTTCCATACAGAGTCTGAATTAACTACTCAAATCAAAAGCAAAAGACATTTGGAGAAGGTTTATTCAGTGTAAGGAATTAAAGTAGCAATAACAAACAATAGTAGTATAAATATAATCGAGTTTACTCTCGTAAAACATTAATATTTTGGTAGACCTTAGAAATAGAGGTTTATTTATATATCTTTGTTGAGATGTAATCCTTTTAAAGCATATAGAACTTTAAATAACAGTTTCCAGTTATTTAATACTAGACTAGGGCTGAATGATTTAGAATATGCATTACACCGCACGTCTGACCCAGGGTTTAAAACATTCGTGAGCATAGTTTCACAAATTCATTCCGTCCTCCCTGTGTGACAGTCAGCCTCACCAATCAGAAGTGCCATGCTCCTTGCGTGTCAATCAGAAGTGGCCCAAAGTGACTGTGTATATGCCTACAGACAACAGACACATGAAATCCAAGGAAAACGTTACATTCACAGTGCAACAAAATAGCGGTTCCGTGGCTGAATTACCTCCCTATGTAATGGTCTGAGATTGTTCACAGAAAGGTCCTATTATTAGGGGTCCAAGCAGCGTTGGTCACAAGATCCGTAATGGTTTTTATTAATTATTATATTTTCATTACTTTATTTAACTTAACACAGTTGCAGCTTTTGTGATAGTAGTTTTATGCGTCATTGTTCTCTGCTAGACTTTCCGGAAGCGCTTTACTAAGAGTAAAAAAAAAAGTGGTCGAGCACGGTTTGCAAAAATACATTCACTTTACCATGTTCTGATTGCTAGAAATTTATTCTGTGGTTTATTAGGTGTATGTTCCATATCATTTTTGCTGGAATAAAAATATTTTTGATTCAATTCATATATTTCCATTTGTAACTTTGGATTAATGTATAGCGCAGTTCAGATTTCAATGTACGGTTGTGCTCAATTACAGTTTTTTATACACTGAATACGGAACTGAATAAAAAACAAAAAACGCAAATCAAATCACAATCGCAATATCTGTCAGATAAATTGCAATGTCATATTTTCTTAAAATTGTTCAGTCCTATACTAGACAATACCAGCTATTTCTCATAATCTATTAGGTTATAATTTATACTGTAAGTCATTTTGACAGAGAAAATATTAAATTCCTGAAAGAGAATTTCATAACCCTGAGAAAAGGTATTAAATTGTCAAACAAAAGAGAAACTCCAGAGCCAGCCCCAGTTCTAACCCGAAATGTGGCATCCTATGTGACATTCAGGCTAAGCTTCATAGCTCTCAGTAAAACGAGACCGTAAACATGGTGCAGGCAGATTCTTAATGACAATTCCATCACGAAATGGTAAACACAGCATAATGAAGACAAGAATGTCTGCATGTTTTATGTGCCACTGCGGTCTGTGAGTCTGGGTCACATAAAAGCACTAAAACAGTCAGGCAGCCCTACTGAAAATATTCAGAATTAAAAAAATTGACTGTTCAATATCTAGTTGTGAGCCAGAATTGTGAGTAAGTAATTCAGTTACATGTAGTGGATAGATTTAACTATCAGGGATATAATTAAAATTCAGTGTCTGTCCTGGGACCGTGAAGCAATTAAATACACTGCAGTTAGAAGTATTTCAGTCCTATCTCACGGAAAAGCGTAGCTGAAGAGAGGAGGAACTATCATGAAAGGACGTGGTTCTCATGCGGCTGGAAAGTCATTTGAGAACATCGTGCGCCCCCTCCATCCCCCCCCCCCCCCCACACACACACATCCGACAGGCCGCATATTGACTTTTCTCCGTTTACTGCCATCTTGCCTCTTATGTGCCGCAGAGGGTGGGTGGATTCGATTTTTTTTTTTTCCTTTAGGCCATGCTCTAGTTCACCCATGAAGTGCCGTGAAAGACGATGAGGAAATTAGTGCTCACTGACTGTCCTGTTCACCTCTTGACCGTTGAAGCACTCAGAGCTCCTATTAAGAGAGAATCACATTTTTCTATTTCAACCCCCAAACACTGGCAAACATGACACATCTGACATATAACATTACATATGAAGTGTATCCTTCCAAAATCAGGCCAACTGGGGATAAGCCTGGATCTTAAGAGTCAGTTCCAAGCTCTGCAGGACAGCGATGCCCAGACTTGGTCCCTGTCGTATGTGTCTGCAGAATTTACAGGGATTTTTTTGCTAAGAAGTGAAAATTAAGAATAGCACTTTTTCTTCAGGATTTAGTTGGATTTCAGTGTTAATTAGTGTAAACTAACATTGGCACCTATTTAAGAGCAGGATATAGCTGGATTTACCCAGAAATTTGCCCTTTTAACTGAGAGTCATTTCATTTCTATATTCCATAGTATCTTGTTAAATGCTTTTATGAAGCAAACGTGCTAATAAACTGCATGTACAGCTTGTGTTACTATGATACAAATTCAGTGCTGTGGTGCTTCACTTAGACAGACTTGGATCTCTTAGCATTGCAGGTTTCTGGGTTCTGTTCCATCTGCACTCCAAGTGCCTCTCCTTTGCGAGCCACCATGAACAGCTGGTACCTGCAGTATAATTCTATAAAGTTGTTATACAGTGGCTCCCAGCTTTGTGGTAAAGGTGGCCAGATATTGAACCAGCTCGCACAAGGAGATGTAGTCTGCAGTTCTGTGACCTATACCAAACCACAAACTGGTGAATTGTCCTTCCTGTTAGGCTGAAGGCCACTTCCAGAGCTTGATGGTCCCACACTTTCCCCATACCTTTGTTTTCTTATAATTTCTTATTTCTTTTTAGCCTAGACATTAGTCTTCCTGTCCCTCCAGACAGTTAAAGAGAAATCCATCGTCTGCCTACCCGCTGAATGAATTACGTAATTCCTGCCCCCCAAGTAATATTTTATCTGTGGTGTCAGCCACAGGTAACCTGTCTGGAGGAGAGGGCTTTGGTTACACAGGCATCAGTGAGAGACAGAAGACATACTGCAGGGCTAATGGATGAGTGTCTGTGTCTGTGTGGTGCAGTTTTGTTTTTTTTTCCTGATCTCATGGGGACCTTTTTATTTAATTGTGACTGTGTCTTCAGGAGTAAAAATGGTGTGCTGAACAATAGCAAAAAACGGCTTAAAAATATCAAAATGATGAGCAATATTCTATGTTTTTGGTTTTTATTTTATGTATTGGTCAGTAGTGAGAAATGGTGTAAAAAAAAAAATAAAAAATCTTCAAGGGATGTATATGATGGAGCAGTGTATCCCAGTCCAGTCCTTGGGGACCCTCAGATGGTCCTTGTTTTTGCTCCCTCCCAGCTCCTGGTAAGGAGCAAAAATGTGGACTGTTTTGCAGGGAGCTGGGAAGGAACAAAAACGTTGCCCATCTGTGGGTCCCCTAAGACTAGATTGGGAAAGACGGCAATATAGAGTGAAAGGTGTATTTATTTGGAATTTAGCATATTTGTCATTAAGCTCAATAACAGCTAGCAGAGAAGTCGCCCCTTTGCAGAGTCATTATCTTGGGCTGGTATCTGCATGCAGTGCCTCAGCCTGGACTTCGTGGACTTCACATTTGCTTATGCGCCCTCTTGCCCCTTGCCCTCCTCTAGGCGCCTCCCTTCCTGCTGCAGGAGCAGCGGCCTGGAAGCCGGGCCCGGCTCCTGCGTCGCACCATTAGCGTGCCGGCGGAGGGCCATCTCCCCGACTGCCGGAGTGAGCTCTCCACCGGGAGCGGTGAGTATAGCTGCAGGGACATGCCATGGGGCGGCCCACTCCGTCCCACTCCGGGCACGTCGCGCAGCCAGAGACCATGCTGTGCTGGCCAGAGAGCGCTGGCTGCAGGAGCTTTCAGCTTTTCCAATCAGATTGATGGGAACCCAACGTGACATCATTACACATTACCTCACGGTGCACTAGGGCCAGCCAGGAGGGCACAGATCTTCATTTATCTCAAGTTGGAACCATAAGGTCTTGGAGAGAAGGAACAAAATTATGGAACTGAGGTGCCAAAGAGTGCAGACGCGGAATGTGGCGAGGCCTGGTGACTCATAATGCTCTTCTCTTTGTATTGTCTAACTTGACCAGCTGCCGCAGTCCCTCGTGATGTCTAAGCGATGAATCCTGAATGTTTTTGTTTCATTTGTACCATTTAAGTTGCCTTTCTTTTTAAAGATGCATAAATGTCTTGGAGGTAGTATGTCGAAAAGTGAATAAGGAATACTAGTATAAGTAGTACTGTACTGGTTTTGATGGTAGTGTTTCATTTGTGTGCTTGACTGTATGTTTAGATGTGCTTGTCTGAGATTGAGTTAGTGCCCCTTCTTCACCAGCAGAGGGAGAGCATGTCGTTCCCAGAGTGCTGTACTCTGATCTTTCAGATTGCTGCTTGGTTGCTATGATATTCTCAGGGTCCCTTAAACGTCAAGGTGTATTCACATATGGTGTGTGCTCGTCCTGAGCCTTTGCAAGCTGAATTTCCATCATGCGACTGGACTGGAATGATAAAAGGAAATAAAATGCAGTTCTCTCAGAATAAGAAGGTAAGCAAAGTCTTCTGTCAAGAGAAGTGATATGTCTGCTACCCTGGTGGCACTTCTTATGACGTTTAACATGGCCTGATACTGAGATCTCCTTTGAAACCTTCATAGATGTCTTATTCCTCATTTCTGCCTGTCACATTACTTCACAGCTGTAGAGTTCTGGTAATGTTATTATGTATTTTGTGAAAGCATTTTCCAGGGCTTCGGAAGAACTCCACAAATAAGACGTGTGTATTAAAATAAGTATAAAAATTTGTACACGCTACAGAAAAACTGGCAATAACTTGATTTCTTCATAGTGAAATTTTGTTTTGTGCGTTTTCTGTTCAGACCTGCACGTATACCACGTGCACGTATACCATATATGTATATATATATATATATATATGTGTGTGTGTGTGTGTGTGTGTGTATATATA
>JAODKN010000114.1:14517278-14532050 GCA_026774425.1 Petrocephalus zakoni
CGGTATCGGTTAGTACTGAAGGCTGCAATATCGGTATCGTATCGGAAGTTAAAACGTTGTATCGGGACATCCCTAGTAGTGTTGGCTAGTACCACTGAGGGCAGGGGGTTTAAATGCTGCTGCTCTGTGTGGTGGCATTGCATGCAGTTAGGCTGATTGGCATCTCTGCATTGCCCGTAGCATTTGCCCTGTGATGGACAAGCATTCCTGTTTGTGGTGTCCCCTAGGACAGTGTTCCTCGACCCGGTCCTCGGGAACCTTCATGCAGTCCACTTTTTGCTTCCTCCCAGCTCCCGGTGAAAATGTGGACTATCTGGCAGGGAGCAAAAACATGGACTTATGTTATGTGCACTGACATTACGGTGATGCTCTCTTATTTAATCTCCAGGAGTCTCTGACAGGGATAAGTCTTTGCTTTTTATTTACTTTTTATTGTGAATTTATAGTAAACATTGTTCAAGTGAAATTCCTGCCATGTCATAATGATGCTGCAGAAAAAATAGAACTTGTGCCCCGTCAAATAAAGCATTACCAAGTCAGTTACTACTGAAGTACAAATCATGAACAAATATAGTTGCTACTTGAGATAAAAGATGTGTCATGATTCATTAATGACGAACAAACATGAGTTCAGTATTTACCTTGTGTTACTCATTACTTGTTCCATCAGTGGCTCCTTCAGTAGTTCCCAAAGGTTTACAGAATTAACAGACATAACACATATAGTAACTGCGTGAGATAAAAGATGCATCACGATGCATTAATGCTGAATTAACACAAGATTAGTATGTAACTAAGACTTAGTTTGTGGTTAATTAACACATAAGTAATGGCATACTGCTATATTGTTGTTGTTGTTGTTGTTGTTGTTGTTATTATTATTATTATTATTATTATTATTATTATTATTATTATTATTATTATTATTATTATTATTATTATTATTAGTGCCCCATTAAGTAAATTGTTGGCAGAAAGGATTTATATTCCAAGTTTTGTAGTGTATCTGTATTCACTGTACTTCATAATGCTGCCACTACATAGTTATATATAGCAAAAGGTCAGCATGTTCCTGACTTGGAAATAACTCAGTGAGTCTGCTTTACGATGTCCTTTCCTCCTGCGCAGGGACCCTACATTATTTAGGATGAAGGTGCCTACTGAACAGACTGTCAGCTGCTCATTGACCTTAAACTGGAGCATGTTCTGCTCACCCCCACACAATCAGGTGTACGAAAGAGGAGGTTTCCAATAAAAGAGTACTGTGCCTTTAAGAGCCGTCATACGTGAAAGCCGGAGAAGGGCCTCCGTGTGGCTTAAGCCAGTCATCCCTCCGAAGCGCCAGGCTGATGTAGCACAGCAGCCAGGATACAGGCAGTTGTCCCTCTCTGGAGCAACTAGCGGCTGTAGCAGAGGGGCCCGAGCACGGCCAGTCTTCTGGTGGGAAGGTGAAGGACCCCCCTCCTTGTCAGCGCTCTTTGGAATATGTCCTGCTTCACACCCTGAAGTTATGAAGCCATATAACTCAGCAGCACAGGAGGGCTGCATTGGTATGTAGAGCCAAGGACTTTGTTTTTCTTAACCCAAAGTTAAAACTATCTAAAGTCAGATAATCACTTTGCCGCTCCTGATTCTGTAGCCAAAGGACTGCCGTGCTAAATGTTCCTTTGTTCTTCCGCTTTCCTCCTGGTTTGTTATATTGTTTAAGCATCACAGTTGACATTGTGCTTATAGGAGTGCCCGACTATTTTAAGTACGAGTCGGTTTGGTTTTTGAAAGTTCTAGAGACACATATTTCAATGAAGGTCAACTTTCCAATGTTTGGAGAACTGCAAAAAGAAAAAAGTTTAAATACCCCCCAGAGAAAAAAATTATGGTAAAATCATGTTTTTATGTAGGGTATTTTTATGTATGTATTTTGAAACATCCACAAAGCACCAACCCGAGCGGATTCCTGCATTTTTTTTTTTCCTTGCCCTGGCTTTTGATCTACGGCCTTAAGCTGCCATCACGGTGACTTTGGGGCTGGACTTACAGTGACTGGATGGGGTGGATGACAGGGTGGAAGGAATGTGCTGTCTATGGCTGTGCAGATGATTTGACCTTTGTTTTTTTTTTTTGTTTTTAAAATATATCTAGTAGGCTGTAAAACACAGCCTAGTGTTTGCTCTGGCCATTTGCAGAGAAATGTTAAGCAGTGGGGGAAAAAAGTTTCCCGCTTGCCAAAACTTTATTGGGCTCTTTGGAGTGACCATCTAAGAGCCTTAAAAACTGGTTGAGAAAATGTCTATTCTTTAGAAAAATTGTGGTTTGCAGAGTAAGGCGAAGTCTAAAATAGTGCAGAGGAGCTACATTTGCTTGCCAGCTTTCGGCACGCTGCACTTTTTATTTGCTTGAAATCCATGTCATTTCCAAGTGGCTAAAAAAACAGTTATACTGGGTTCACTGCTTCACTTTTTATTACATAAAAAATATTTGGTATTTTTGTCTTTTGCATCAGTGCAGTTTTTCTTGATGTATATATGTTTTGACTTCTCTAGGTCCATAGTAGGCCTATGTCTTTTTAATGTAGCTTGGCAGCAGAGATGATCTAAGGCCAGTCTAGAAAGGGCCGTTATGTGTGCGGGTTTTTACTGCAACTCCCTAATTGCTAATTAGAGGACTGATTGGCTGAAGAGTCCTCACACCTGAGTTTGCACAACTGACCTAAAGGTTATCCCAGAAACCTGCACACACACTGGCCCTTTGCAGATAAGATTGGCCAGCCCTGATCTATGATGAATATCTTCATGTGTATAGCCTGCTGGTCCCAGCGCTTAATGGCCTCTTGTGTAGTAATATGTACAGTAATATGGTCTTCGATTATGTTGGTCCTAGCCATTCTCTATCGGATCTGGTCTGTGTGACCTGTCAGCTGCTGGTACCACCCAGAGGCAAAGCCTTCCTGCTTCGAATCACAAACTGCCCTCTGCAGTTTGTCATGTCACTTTTTGGGGCACACATGTGTCTTGTGTTCACTTGTGGGAGTGAAGTGCATGACTCAGATATTGGCTTTGATACTTGATTTTGCGACTGGAGTTGTAAACAGAAGTGGAATGTATCGGGTATCTTTCCGGTATTGAGGATAAGGGTAAACCCCTGAAGATATATGAAAACACCTTTCTTTGACCTGGCAGACAGAAGGTGAAAGGTTACTCTTTGCTGACAGTGATTTCTGCCGGTTTTCCCATCTGCTGTCAAACTTTTTTTTTTGTGCATAAGATGAAAGGTGAGGAAAGAATGTTAGGATTTCTTTTCAGTTATTTATTTTCCCTGCTAAGGCAATTATGGGAGAGGATCTATAGTTAGTGCAAGTATACGCACACAATCTGTTTTTTTTACTGACACAAAGGTATGAGGGTAGCGATGGCTATCGCTGCTATTAATATAGATGGCTATTATATGTGATTATTTATTTGCAGTTTCACTGGTTTTACTCTAATATCTATGTTATGTTTAAGTTTACTCTGGGTACTCCAGCCTGCTCCAAAAACGTGCAGTAAGCTGTGCGTATGTGTGCTCAGTGCTGGACTGGCATCCTTTGCAAGGCTTCCTTCTCCGTGACCCTGTTCTGCATAGGTGGTATGGAGGATGGCTAGATGCCCAGATACACTCTGCTTACTTATGGCTGTATGATTGTAGCTTAATTGCTCATACCGTAAAATGTGTTCACTGCTAAAAGGAGTAGCAGACTGTGCTTGGCAGTGGTTGAGGATGCTAGTATTTTGCTCTTATTAGAGATCTTTGCCAAGCGCTAAATTTTGTCACCACTTCCCTACATTTCCACCTCAGTCATAGTAGCTCTGGAGAGTGTTAGAGTATTTTAATTAGATTGATCAGAGCTACAGTCACGGGGCAGCAGTTTACTGGTTAGTCAACTTCTGTAATATTGAATCAGACAAATGTCTTTCAGTCATTTTTTCTTTTTAAAAGAAAAAAAAATGCATTTTAGGAAATCTGGTATAAAAAAGATGTGATTTGTTAGCCAGTTTTCTCGACTCTAAAATGAGATTTTCAACAGCTGAAAAGATGAAACCGATCAGTTCAGACATTTGCAAGGGAGATGAATGCAGAGGTTGTCCTACAGACTCCTACTGCTGCAGTCCAGCAGAAGCTGATGGCTGAGAAGAAAGCAACCGAATGCTGGTATTGATCTGTAATCGATTTCTGTAGGTCTGTGTGCTGCAGGCCAAGTGTCTCCTGCTGAAGATGCCTTATAAAAACCAATTTTTGCTGATGATGAATGTGCAGTTGTTTGTTAGGACTTACAATTATCAAATTCTGCTTTTAATTAAAGTGCAGAATTTGAAGATATTAAGCATTTCACTCTGCCTTTCCATTAGTGATGGAGCAAAGTGCTTTCAGTCATGCAGAGTAGCACTGGCCTTTAGTTAAATGAACGGGGCGAGGTCCTCACGGCCAAGCAGATGTAAACGCTTTTTGAATATCACATATTCTTGGAAAAAACCCTTTGGCTAGTAAGTTGGATGAGTTAAGGCAGAACTTAATTTTTTTCTTGTAGATTTTTAAAGCTTTCTGAGGTTTTTGTGAAGCTGGATTGAGTCCCAGATGGAGTGCAGCCACCTGGGAAGGTGTATGACATTATAATAGGAGTGCTCTCCTTACCTTTGCTTGCCTGTCATTAATTGTGCACATGGATGCTACTCCCACATGGTTTGTAAAATGCTTTGCACCATCTTAGTTCCAAGTAGTCATCTGTCACACTTGAATAGCTGTGCAGAAGTTCAGTTATTTTTAAAGCCATACATTTTTGTTTGCTGCTTCAATGTGTGAATGTTTATGCACTGGTGTGTGATGGGACTCCATGAATGTAGAAAGCTTTTTCACAGAATGTGTCCGTTTGTGTTCAAGATGCTCTCAGAAGAACTTGGGAATTAATTTTCAGTTACATGCTGTGCTGTTTCATATGCCTTAAAGCATTATTTTGGGCATGCCATCCATCTATTATTAATGCAAATAGCTGAATTTTGCCATAAGTAAAAGAAAAAAGACATCCACACATTTTCTGGGTTGATAGTGATATTGTGCTTTGGAGAATGTCTGCTGACCCAAAAGTCAGTCAGTCTTAGGGATGTGTCTGGTTGCCATTGGTCCTGTGCTGCAGTGTATCTTGGTGTACTGCGCTCCATGCTGTCTGAACACTCAAAGTGGCAGTTATGCGATACACTAATAGTGGAACCCCTTTGGATTAAGGTTAATTAGCTGCTCCTGTATTAACAAACTAGCTCACTTTGAGCTGCTCTCGAAATGTTTACCTTTCATCTGATTCTTTGTCATTACCAGTTGTATAGTCTCAGTCAGCCTTGTTTAGTCTGCCATTTGCAAAGTATCTCTGTCTCTGGGTGGTCAAAATGAAGTGGAGTAGAGGAGCAGATAATTAGCTGAGGTTGCAAAGGAGACCTTCCATCTGATAATGAGACATTTGTTCCTCCTATGTCAGCCATTAACTCCATGCTGAGATTCAGCTCTCTGGGAACATCTAGGTTTCATGCAGCAATGACTAAATAAGGTTCAATTTTTTAACCATATTCTCCAGAAATGCACTAAAATAGCATTCAGATCTACCACAGTAGAATTCTGTTTCACCAGATGTTTGGTGGTTGCTTTTATCCAAAACGGCAAACCTTTCTGGCACTTCAACCAGCATCACTTGGCCTACAAGTCTAGGTCCTTAACCACGGCACCAGAACAGCCCAAGTAGCACTGTAAAGCTTCCAGTTAGGTCTACCATATAGCAGACACTTCAGGCTAGAAACATCTATTCCACCTCTGCAGTGTACTTTTCAATGTAAAGCACCGATAGGCCATACATTATACAGTTATTTTAAATGCTGACAGTCAAGTTGTGCTTTTGATGTTTGATTAATGATCATTTAGAGTTACTAGACCCATATTTAATTTATGAAAAACTCTAGCTTATGGATAGCAGTAGGGGAGGAGCTCCAGTGAGCTTTTAGGCTGAAGGGGTACAGGCTGGAGAATGTGGCTCTGCTCACTGGCACCACCCGCAGCTCCATAATCTGTGTGCGTTTGTGTATCGCACTCAGAATTCCCAGTAAAGCATATTGTAATCATTGTCCTGTTTTTCCTCTGTTATAGATCATCACACCAAACTATAAACAAATTGGTTTTGACAAAGTAACACAATAACAGGAATGTGAGCTGCTTTTCTTGAAAGGAACTTGGTTATTGCTGACTGTACCATGACCACCCAATAAATTGTTTAGGTAATGTGAATACTTTAACAGTATAACATGTTTAATAGAAAAAAACACAACAAGGTCCAAAAGGCATTTGCTGTGTTAGTGGTTTGATCCTTGACTAACAGACTATAGAGCTTCTGGGACAGAATTTTGGAAAATATACCTTTTTTCAGAGTTTTTTTCATAGCCTTTGCCATCTGACCTTGTCTGTTTTGCTTTTCACTTGCTGCTGGCCATTAACAGGGTGTTGTAAAGAGCACTGGCTGATTAATTTTAACGTGCATAACATTTTTTATATTTTAATACATTTTTTGTCCTGTGTTGTGCAGGTTTTATCCAGCAGCATGTCTCCTGTTTGCTGACGAATTTAGAAACCTTCATACAGCCGTCCTGAGCACAGTTTTCTGGAATTCACAAACATTGTATGGCAACTGAGTACTGATTTTAAAGTGCATCAATATTTTCTGATTTTACAGAAAAAAATCACAATGGATTTTAAGTATGGCAATCTAATTGCTTAACAATATAACGTTTAAAACAACCAGACTTGCTAAAGTATGAATGTAGCCTCTTACGAGGATATTAATGAGTACGCAGTATACTGCCAGTTCTGCAGCCTGAGCGTATTTCAGGTTGCTGTATTTTGACCCCTTTCCTCCTTCCTCAGAGCTGTCTTATATTATAAAAAGTGTTATATGTAGGGTTATCTTGTTTCTTCAAACTGTGTGTAAAATGTGTCAGAGTAATGCATGTATTGCAAAGACCTTTCTAATAGGATTACGGGGATTTGTGGGATCAATCTTTTGAAAACAAGACTGTATATTTGTTGTTGATAATATTGCTAGCTTAGCCCTCACTCTGAGGTACTGGAGCACGGTGGCTGGTGCGAGATTCAGAAACGAGCAGCGCCGCTAATTAAAGGCTGGATGTTTTCTCTTACCTGAGATCATTGGCTTTCATCGCCATCACCACACTGCATGACTGATGCTTTTATCCAAAGCTATTTAAAATTTAAACAGCTGGATATTTTCGTAGAGCAGAGCAGGATAATCACCTGCAACTTCAAACAGAAACCTTTGCTTTATTAAGCTGATTTGCGTAATAAGAATTTCCCCAGCCTGTATAGTCCTTTGCTGCCTTGTCTTCTGCTGCTGGTATTCCAGCATAATCAGACTGCTTTGGAATTTGCTGTCTAGCAGGTGGTGAAACAAAAGATAAGCCCCCACTATTTTTGGTAAACAGAAATATATTGTTCCTGTCGTAGCTTGTGATGGCTGTACCCCACTTAGCCTTTAAACCCTTGCTTTTAATGATTTGCCCAAAAATACAGGTCATAGAAATGGTACACACCGAGGTTATCTTTTCTGCTTAATGTGGCGTAGGAGAATGGAGGCCGTAATGATGACGAGGCTGAGTGCTCTTGGGGAGGGGGTCTTTTACCGGGAGGTGGGCTTTGCTCAGAAGCACAATGCGTGCTTCGTTATGGGACTTTGGAGATTAGTTTTGGCATGTTTTGAAGAGCATTAATTAGTTTCTCATTTGGAAATGCAGATCAATGGAGGCATTTCATGGCTTTAATTATCCCAATGAATCAGTGGAAGTAATGTGGGTGTTTGCGACAAACTTTTTTCCTAAGGGTTTTGGCCATTTCCGTCCATCCATCCATGCATCCATCCATCTGTCTATCCATCCGTATTCTAACCACATGTAGAGTAAATCTATCTAGCTATGGAGATCCTGCAGTTTATGCCAGGCAGTAGGGCTGCTTGTTTATGGAAAAAATCATAATCACAATTATTTTGGTCAATATTGAAATCATGATTATTTAACAGGATTACTGATGTTGCTCATTGACTCTGGAAACACATTGCATTTATTGCACATAAAGAAGCAGACATGAAATTTTCACTGATACCTTCCTGTTGAACTTTCCATTAAAATAACTAAGTATAATATTCAAATATTATATAAAATAGTAAAGGCAAGTAAATAAAATCAGCAGTGTAGAGCAGTTCCACAATCTCTTTAAACAAAGTAGTAAATTAAAAATAAAATACAAAAATATAATATGAAAAATATAAAAAGAAATTACAAAATAAATAAGCTGCACTACAGAGTGCGTCTGTGTTGCGGGTTTGCTACTTTGCCTTTTCTGTCTCCATATTAGTTGGTCGTAAATCACATGGTGTTTGAATTTTAGGTGGGTAAAAGAGATGTTGCTGAATGGTGCAGACACCACAGAGTAGCAAAGCTTGCACATAATGTTTTTGATCCACGTCCGTGTCTTCAAATCCAAAGTGTTCCTGCACCAGTGAACTTACTTTACTTTTCTTACTGACTAAATGCTGCTGCTGCTGCTCCTCTCTTCGTCCTGCCACCTTTACTCACGCTGACTTTTTAAAACACCACCAGTATAAAAATTCATATGTGAGTTTAGACTCAGGAAGGGGCGGAAGTGTGCGTGCGTGCATCATTCGGAACGCAAGACAGAGCGCAATGCGGCAAAATGATTTTAATGATAATCGTTTTTTGTCGACTACATTGTTTTTGTGATCGTTTGGAGTCGAAATCAAAATAAAAAATCAGATTAATTGCACAGTCTTACCAGGCAGCACAGGGCACAGGGTAGTAGAACATACAGATCATCTGCCAGTCCATCACAGGAGCCCCACACGCTACAGGCAATTCAGAGATTCCGGTTAGCAGATCAACATAGACTGAAATAAGAAACTGGAGTACCTGAAGGAAACCCGCACAAAATAGAGACAACATCCAAACTGCACACACAGAGAACCCATATTCTAGTGTTTTTGTAGTAATATTATTAGCACTTTGTGTGAGAAGTTCATCCAAAAGACACCCTGTCTGCAGCAAAGACAACCAGCCTTCCTAATGAACAAGTACAGTGCAAGAGAAAAACTGAACTGTAACACAGCTAAGAGTAGCTATTTATGTACTGTATCTCTGAATAATTAACGTGAGCTCTCCATTTTAATTGTGAAAAATTATCTTTATCTATAAATGACCTTAACTTATGTCCACCTTCATCTAACAAAGTGCATTTATTTCTCTACTAGTCGCTGACCTGTTTATTTCAGAGATCAATACTAAGTAAATATTGCTCGAGTTGATTTAGCAAACATGAGAGTTGCAGAGTTTTTAATGCTATTCATAGACTGGGCCATCAGCATCCTTGAAGGATAAGGATATCTTTAGAAGCAGATTCTGAATACGGAATGTGTGAATAATCAGAGTAACCAAAGGAATATGTATTATAAAAAAAAGAGAGCACAAAATGCTGACCCAGGACACTGCTGGTATATGGACTGTGCAGCCTATGGAGGCCCGCTGCTTATGACCGTAATTAGTGCTTATTGCTAAGCCTCTCGACTCCATTATCAGCACAGCCCTTAGAGCTCAGAGATCAGCACGGAGAGGCGCTGTGCTGCAGTGTGCAGGTCCGGGGGCCACAATCCTTCCACACGCGCCGTTAGTCACATGACTGTCCAAGTGAGAAGCAGAAGCGTGCAGGCCTGCCATTCTCCCGGCACAGAGTTTCACTGCGGCTTTTACTGGCAATCCCATAACCTGAGCTTTAGCATTAGCTTTTCTGGCAGATTAGCCTGACTATTAGCTGTTTGTTATCCTAGAGAGGTTTAATGCAAAGCCCAGTCACATCGGTGAGCTCAGGCATAGCTAATAGCAGCACAAACGCTGCTCATTCTCGTCTCTGAGCGGGGGTGTACCCCAGATCTGCGACGCTACCTCATGAGTCGGGGCCCTCCCATAATTATGACACCATCGCCCCATTTAGAGCTGCACGGGCCAATATGCAACGTGTCTAGTAGCAATTTTTATCGATCGTATCCACATGTCTCAGCTGGCTTGGGAACCCCTTGGTATTCCCCCGGAGGAGCTGGAGGAGATGACCTGCATAGACTGCAGCCCAGATGACCCAGATTAGCGGAGGAGAATGGATGAAAGGATGAATCCACATAAATATAGATTTTAATTTTCGTCTCAACTTATTTATCTTAAAATTCTATTATCTGCAGTGGCAAACTGTGACCTGCTATACACGGCCTTCAGTGGAAATTTACAGAATCAATAAACAGCACTAAATATCACAGCCTGAGCAAAATATCATAAATGGCACAGATCTTGCCTTATCCAGTTTCAGAAACAAAATGTATCATTGGGGCATGAGGCACTCAAATGAATTCCACTTCCACCTGGCTAATTGTAGCATGATATCTAGCATACAACAGGACAGGACAGGGGGACATGGGTGACTGAGCCAGTCTGTCCCATTAGCATTGCTGCTAAGGCTAGTGGCTGTTGTCAGATGGGCTGCAGGATGCTGTGGTGTTTAAAATAGCACTACAGCTTGGATGGACAAATTGGCTGACTGACTAACTCTGGCCTCAAGAGAGAACCCTATGTCAGACACTCGGAAAAGTGAACTTTTTATAGTGAAACATTCAAGCATTCGAGTGGATCTCGGAGTTGAGCTTTTATTCTTTTGTTCCGTCCAGGCATTATACTGCATATACTGTATTTTGAAAAGCAGCACTGTTCATGCATTTTGGTAAAAAACTTGCCAAGTGGAGGAGGGTCCCCATGTGTGTGCCGAGCATGTGTGTGGTGGAAATGAGCCTGTGCTCTACCTTTCTTTTCAGCATTTCCACATTTCCATTATTAAAGCTTATATTCATGAAAGCAATACCTGGCAATTTTGTGGGAGAGTAAGATCTTAGGTCATCTTTTACTGTACTTGGGATATACAGTAGGCATTTACATTTTTCGACCAATCAGCAAAAATTCTTTTGACAGCAAGGCTAGAGTGAAACCAATGATAAGCGAAAAAAAATTTTAGAATGCAGCTCCTTTCCAACTTTGCAGTCCCCAGAGAACATTAAGCTTGGTGGCTAACTGAACTCCCCTAGGGATGGCCCCCCTACGTCATGGGGACTGTTGGGGGGGGTCCCATACCCCACTCTTTCTGGGACATGAATTACTACTTGGTATAAGTGCTGCATCAACAGTGCACTGGCTGCATATGCTGGTATTCACTTTATATTAATTTGGACATGTTAACAGGATATGTGTATAATTTAATAATGTCTTTGTTTTAATAATTCTTTGAAATCCACATTCATAAGTTATTTAAATGTTTTTTTTTTTTTTTTTTACAAGTCCTAGGTACTTTCACTTGGATAAGTACATAATAAACATAATTCAGTCAAAGTACTGTTGTGTTTTGAATACGTCCAGGTTCCTGCTTGGAGTGGGATCGCATTTGGGAGGGGGGGGGGGTGTCATTGGTGGTACCACTTCCTGGCCAGCTCAGCCGCGCGCACCACACCGCATGGGCACCAGACATGCAGGCAGCCACATGCATGAAGTGGGTGCTGGTGGAATCCAGCGGCAGGCAGATGGTGATGATGATATCGTATAGTGCAGCCTCCCATTCCTCCCTTGCCTCACCTCCTGCTGCTAAGCAAGGAAGAGCAGCACAATTAGAATTTCCAGGTTTGTGGAGAACAATAGCTCTTTTGCTCTTCTCTGGAAAACTGTGGGAGTGGTGCTGGGCTAGTGGTCACTGACCTTTCACCTCGTGACCCTACTGTGGCTCCCGTTTCTGTGTCCTTAGTTGCTCGTCCGCCTTAAGCCCTAAGGGTGAATGTGTGGTTAATTCCAGTTAAAGAAACCATTATGGGTCTTTCACAAACGCGGAGACAGACAGACTCACACACACACGGAAGAGGGCGGCAGGACAGAGAGCGATACAGAGACTGAGCTCCCAAACACTCTGCCATTTCACGATGGCTGCATACCTGGGGAACCTCATTGCCACCCTATGGCATCTTTCCCTTCGCCATGATAAATCATCTACTTCTGGCCCAAGCCAGAACAAATGCGATATTTGGGGCCAGTGGGCAAATGGGGTCTTTTGTGGCCCCCAGACAGCAGCAGAGACCTGGAAAGGCTTATCTCTCTAGAGCTGACTCTGTGAACATAAGCGACATGCTACAGTGTGACCCCCGTGGCCTTGAAGCTGAAAAGCTTCTCTCTACGGAGAAACCACCTGCAAAAAGCTCCCCCCCCCCCCCCCCCGCGTTCTGTGACTTTCTGCTTCCTGGTGGCTCGCTGGCCCTGCTGAGAGTGTAAACACTAGCCCTCCCCTCCCCTCCCCTCGCCGCACCGTGCCCACTGCCGCGCTGCATACTTTCCTCCAGCTGGGGGAAGCCGGGGCCTCCAAAACTCACTGGTCCCCATGGTCGGCGCTCTGATTGGTCGCTGCCGCTAGGAATTTGGCTCTTTGAGCAGTTTGCTCACCCCCCTTGCCTGAGGGCGGCTGAGCTTAGGGCACAGGGACGAGCACTCTTTCCTCCGGGAGGAAGAAAGCGAGGGAAAGGAAAGCCAGAGGGGAGTGTAACTTAGCGGTCAGTGCTGGCTGCCTTTCCACTCGCAGTCCAGTCCCTTTCTCTCCCTCGGTTATTCGATCTCCTGTTTTTCTGCTCGAAAAGGGGGAGGAACTAAAATCTGCTCAGACCGGGTGTGCAGCGGGAGCCTGCGGTAAGCAGGAATATCTGCGGCTCCCTCTGGGCGACGGGGTGTAGTGGAGTAGGCGAGAGAGAGGGAGGGAGCCGGAGAAGGGGAAATTGTAAGTCATTACAACTTGTTACTCTTGGCTCTCAGGGAGGAGGATGAAGACTCCTGTCCTTCTGGGGCAGCAGAAAGCCTGAGGTAAGTCCCACCCGCTCCCCTCGCCTGACCCCTCCCGGGAAAAAGGATAGGGTCACAGCCAGCCCCCCCCCCTACATTTTCTGGAAACAGGAGGTGTGGAGAATCTGCTTTGCGTGCCTCACAGTCGGGGATACTGACTTACCCAGGCTTTGATTGTGCCATTTCCTTCTTCGAAACTTAAAGCTGGGTCTGTCATGAGTTAGCTATAGTGAGGATTGCACTGCAGTTAGCTGAAAGAGAGTTTGAGAAGCTTCGCACGTCGAGCAGCACAATGAAATACCTCCAGTTCTTTGAGGTACATGGCTGCTGTGAGGTGGAACATTAATGTTTTGTGTATTTACAATGCAGTGTGGGGATACCCGCATTCCGATAAGCTGAAGTAATGTAGTGCAACATTTACGCGCTTTAACGGTAAGAAGGTTACTTCTTACTACACGACTCCAACACAACCCTTAAAAGTATCAGACGTTTCCACAAATCTGTCTGCACTTTTCGCTCTGTAGATGCTGCTGGTTCCTCACCAGTAACTGACTCGGCTTTTTTGTTTTTTCTTTTTTTTCCCTCAAATCTCCAGCTTTTTTTTGTTCTGTTGTGTCTGCCTGGAGCTCGGCCGTTTTTTTGGCAGTTCAGGTGCTGTTGTGTGCATGTGGTCGCTTCAAGTTCCAAGGGTATTGTTATGCTATAAATAGTGCCAGGGCAGCAACGGGGGGGGGAGGAAGCGCCCTTGGAAGCAGATTCCCAGGATGCTGACTGTAGCAGGTGATGGGCCCTCGCCAGGGGTCACACATCCACTCTGACTGCTGCATAGGATAGATATTACTCTGGTACAGCAGCCCGCCATGATGGAATTACCAGGAGCCCTGGTGCTGGGCCCGTCACATGCCTGAGTCAGACTGGACTTCCAGACCTGGTCTTGCTTTTGCTAATCTAAGACAGGAGCTGAGCTAATGAGAACTATCACATACAGATTATGCTTTTCTACTCGGTGTACGTTTATGTTGTAATTAATGTTTATTTGGAATGGGGTGTAGCGCTTTAGTATGTGGAGAATAAGATTCATAACCCTTCTGTCTTTGCTACACTTGTCTTTCAGTGATGGATTAGAGTCAGGCAGAGGAAGCATGTGATAACATTTGACACTAGAGCCAGTTTGTACATATAGATTGTCTTGCAGGTTAATTGCAGCTGGTCGTATGTTGTTAGCCACGTGTGTGTTCTTTGGCTCCTCCCTGTTGTATCCCTTCATGTATCGTACTAGCTGTGTCCAAAGTCGAGGGCTGCGTCATACCTAGGACGCATTTGTAGAGCGATTTACTTCACAACGATTCGGCGAGGCTGTCCGAATTCGAAGGCTCCTCCAAATGCAGCCCACAAATGCGTCCTTCTTTTCCCGTTTTTTTAAGGATGGGTCGGGTGGATCCTTCGCAGCCAACCATATCCCAAGATGCGTTGCGGGGCGAAGTCGCAATGAATCTTGGGATTCTTTAAAGAAAGGCGGTAGCGGCAGAAACGGCAGAATACACTCTTAAATGTTGCGGTACAAATGTTAAAAGCTTAAAGCGCTTATGGATATTTTAACGGCCCGTTCAACAAAAACGACTGAAACCTTTTAAATATGCCAAATAATTCTGGCCACCACTGTGTGTGTGTGTGTGTGTGTGTGTGTGTGTGTGTGTGTGTGCGTGTGTGTGTGTGTGTGTATGTATGTATGTATGTATGTATGTATGTATGTATGTATGTGTGTGTGTGTGTGTGTGTG
>JAODKN010000114.1:14533957-14544852 GCA_026774425.1 Petrocephalus zakoni
GAGACTTTTCATTTCTTTGTCAATGGACAAACTTACAAAATCAGCGAGGGGTCAAATAATTATTTCCTCCACTGTACTCTGTGCGGATTTGGCATAAACCAGACATCCGTGTTTCAGGTGTGGAGGTGCTTCTATATTTAATTAGAATTAATTTGGAGTTTAAACTAACATGCAAAGTGCTTATGTGCCCATGTCCCTTTTTGCATAAAAATGGACTTGTAGTACATGACAGTGTGTCGGTGATACTGGTTTTCATATTCATTCCTTTATTATTATGATCCCTGCACCATGCACGCCTGTGTTATGATCCCTGATCTCTTGCATGCCTGTGACAGGCACCGCAGTCATGCTCCTGCAATAATTACTTGGTTTATTGTATTCGGCCACTTTTAACAGCAAGGGTGCTAAGTTCATCTCCCAAAACAGTGTTCTTTCTGACAATTTTTTGACACAATTATTGCGTTATAGCATTTTTTGCTCAATTTTTAATGTGCCTTACATCAATTGATCAATTGGTGAGTATAAACCCAAGAATAATGCTTGCTTGTAACCATGGATTGAAGAGTACTGTGCAAAGGTCTAAAATTCTAATTATGTTCAAATGGTATTCGTATTTGGGTAAAACTATGATAGCATAGTCTGTCAAAGTATGTCAGCCATTGAATAACCCCAAGTCCCCCAGAATTTGCAGTCCAATATGTGCACATAATTGTCCACTCTATCACCAGCATACTATGTTTGCCTAATGAATACCTCTTCAAGTTATTTACCTAATTAAGTTAGTTAATTAAGTGAGCTGGTGGTGAATTTGAATGAGAACACATGCCCCCAAGGAGGTTAGGGACCTGAAGCTGCTTTCTTCTACAAGTCGAACAAGATATCAGTAACTTCTTGGAAAACTGAATAAATTCCTGCCTTTTATTGTCGTACTGTCCAGTTGCAAGCATTCTAATGTGAAATTGTATTTTATGAGCAAATATACACTTACTATCCAGATAAATAGCCTTAAATGTTTTCCTGTGCAGCCTTAGACTTTTCAGAGCAGTATAATTGACAGTCATTAACTAAATTATTAGTGAAGTTATTAGACGGTTTCCTACTGCACAGGGAAAGTGAAGTAAGCATAAGATTTAATGATAAAACAAGCCATGCTTCAGTAGCTCGCATAAACAGATATTGGAGAGATAGCTCTGTATCTGGAGCATAGGGGGGTATGGAATGTGTGTGTGTGTGTGTGTGTACATCACCTGAGGTGTGCTGAAGTTTGAAGTCTAAACAAATTCCTCATCTCGTCTATGAGAGCAATGGAATATTGAAATCTCTCTGAAGGCCAAGAATTAAGCCTTCCTCAACATCACTTTGTGATAAGAAGAATCCCACTTTATGTAATAGAAAAATCACCGTCCAAGTGGCAATAGGTCTGTCTCTTTTGGAGAGTGACAGGGAGGATGTTCTGTTCACCATGAGCTGGGGTGGAGGATTGGAAATTATGTATTGTGTTATTTGCTCTGTCCCACGGGCCTGGTCTTTCCACAGCGATGATGTGATGTATAATGGGCCAGGTGTGGCAAGCTGTGACAGAGCGCAGCATTAGGAAGTCGGAGAGAAGACCTGGGCACAAAGGGCTCTGGAGCTGATCTACCACACATCCTGTTTGGGGCAGGACTGAACTGCAATCTCGCGGCCACTCACGTTTATGACCTCCGGCTGCACTAAATATAGGACATTTTTAGGTTTACGTGCAGACAGCTCAACTCGGGGGATACCGTTCATCAACAGCCTGTGGTATCGAACTTCCCGTGGTAGAGTTAGTTACACTCAGTCGCATTTAGTAATAACATAAAGACAATGTGTGATCCGTGAATTTTCGGCCTTGTTTTATAGTGTCTTAGTTGACATCAAGAACCTGCTTCTTGTGAGCTACTTCGACAACCATATCCGCAATATTTTTTGCATCATATGTAAACAGTTCAGGAGTAAATGGATTGAGAACCAGAAAAGTCACTGACCCCAGTGACGTGTGACAAACGAAGGAATTCCCTACAGGGGAGAGGAAGCAGCCCAAGCTGGTAACTCCAGCAGACAGGAATGTCGAGAATTGCTGGGACACAGTGCTGAGGCCCGGACACTGCATACTGTGTTTGGTATTACAATAGCAAATAGGAATTAGTCATACTTTTAAGCTCAAGGGTCTGCTGGGAAATGTCTGCCTTAGTGTACTTCCTTAAAAACGCCTCCATATTCAGGCCATTCATAGTGCGCTGAAATCCATGTCGGATCAACATGGCGAGGAGCGGGGAAGAAGAGGCACTTTTGCTTTTGGTGAGTGGCTGAAAGCTCCGCAAACCGCGGAGTGTACTGAGCGTTCGGCTGAATCCTTTGTCCTTCGTTGAGTTCTCTGGGTGTGGTTCTTACTATGTTTGAAATGTTATTCATTCATTCGCTCAAATTCCTGGGTGGAACCATGTGACACGGGGAGTTTGGAAAACGCCAGTGTGTTAATCGTAGCGTTCCCATTTCAGCGGGAGCCTTCCTACAAACAAATGTACAGTATTGCGCCAAAATCTTTGTCAAAGAAAATGTTTAAAGCTATTTATCTGGGTAGTAAGTGTATATTTGCTCAGGAAACAAGATTACATTAGAATGTATGCAAATTAAGAGTAACACAACAAAAACTAACAAGAATTTCTTCTGTTCTCCAAAAAGTTACTGACATCTTGCTGGATGGCTAGGAGACCACCGCTTCAGCTCGCGGACCTCTCTGGCGGGGCACCCCAGCCATTCCATGTATCTGTTAAATTTCACCAACCACTTATTTAATTAATTAATTTAGTTAGTTTTAAAATGTCAGTGAGGTATTGATTGCCCATACAAGGTGGGATAGTGGTCAAGTCAAATAGTGCATGGCTCTTTTGGATAGTTATTGCAAATACTGGGGTGATTTTTAGCAGCGGTTTTGAAATGGCTAAGCAGGCTTTGACAGGCATAATAACGTAGGTGTACGCCTACATGAACATCATTTAAACATCATGTTCTTTGACGGCCTAAGGTTTTTGCACAGTGCTATAGAACTGATTTTTCTCCAGGGAAGATGAGAGGGAAACTGGGTATATGCGGTAAGCACCTTAGAGCACGAGCGTTTGGATGCTGGTACTGTAGGAAGCTGCGCCGGATGATGGCCGGAGTCAGTGCCAACCAAAGCGCAGTCATTCAGACAGAATGAAGGGCTCCATCTAGGGCTTACGCATTGGCAGGAAACT
The DNA here is from genome assembly GCA_026774425.1 of Petrocephalus zakoni. Taxonomy (NCBI): domain Eukaryota; kingdom Metazoa; phylum Chordata; class Actinopteri; order Osteoglossiformes; family Mormyridae; genus Petrocephalus; species Petrocephalus zakoni. Next base: position 14,537,218 of record JAODKN010000114.1, read on the forward strand.
TAATGTGGAAATAAGGAAATGAGTCTAATTGCAGCCAGTATTGTTCCAGGAATTAGTCTGCTGGATAAAACAGTCAATAATGTGAAAGCTAGGATAGAAACTGCAGATTTCGTATCTGTGTTGTCAAAATTAGCATGCTGACCTGGATGGTATCGCAGCATCACACTTTATTCTGTAGTGTCTGTGCTCAGCCACATAAGCAGCCCGTGGTGTGTCCTGGCTCTGCCGGCTTTGTCGTCGTTCCTGACATTGTCGCACTTCCCCTCTCATGATGTGCCAGAGGCAGACTGGCACTCATGGGGCCGGCTGTTTCTCCGAATGTTTCTGTGATCTGGGCACTATATGCATGTGTTAATGTATGGAAATACAGGCATCTTTAAAACAGCTGTGAAAGGCTTTGGGGGTGTGGAAACATGTTTCTCTAAAAGCTGTGTTTCAGTGATGGTGGGTAGCAATTGAGCACAGGTTTATTTTGAGAGTTTGTAGTATACAGTATATCTAAGACTGTCCTCCATAAATGCCTGCTAAGTAGTTCTAAACTTCCTACTTCTTCCCTTTAATTATGATCATAATTATCGTGCGTTCCTTTACCCTCGGAATCCGAGTCAGATTCCGAGCCTCGAGGCCGGAAGTGACGACGTGCGCTCCCGTCTCCCGAAAATCCGAGACAAAAGCTTGGTGCAGCGCAGAGTACACCCGAGTTTCGGATTCAAGATGGCTGATTCGTTTTTTTAGCGGATGTGACGTCACTCCGCGCTCCGATCTTCGATCTTCGAGGGTAAAGGAACGCACGATTAACTCTCCCTAATCGTTTTGCTTGTTTTGTATTTGCTTTGCAAAGTTCATGACTGTCAAGGTGGCGTTCTATTCCGGCAGCATCCGGCCCATTAAAGGTCTGGCCAGTGTCCGGCTGTGTTTTTATGATGCTGGGTGATGTCAACCATTGGTCTTTCCCCATGTTCCTTTCTCTGTTCTGTGGCCCATACGTCTGAGATGCCCTTGTGTGTCCCTGGAGCATGCCTTTAAAAGTAAAGAATGGATATGACCTCTGACTTTTTTATCAGATGCAGTGCTGGCGTGTCTGATAAGTGAGGCGGGCCGCTGACGGTGGTTACAGATGGGGGATGAGGGCCTGGAATTGGCATCTCAATACAGCTTCTTAATACAGCTTCTCACCTCCTGGGGGTACAGTGCTGCTCCTGTGAGCCCGTTGGAGCTTCAAAGACCGAATCCTGTTGAATACAAGGAGAGGCCTCATTTGAAGCTCATCTGAGAGGCATCCGCGCTTGGAAGTGGCAGGTGGTGTTTTCCGTATTTCGTCTCCTGCACGGTGGCAGAGGGATCCCTTTGTATGCCCTTTGTATATCGTCTGGTAGTACAGCAGGGCCAAAAGCGTGAGGAATGTTGTTGATGAGCTAGTTTGAGTGAGTATGCTCTCTATTATTATTCCTGAGGGTTGAGCCATTGTGAGAGATGCTTATATGTTTCTAGATGCGTGAATTGCTTTAATAGGTACGTGCATTGCAATAAGTCTCTTTCAATGATTCTTTTTACTGTACCAAGCACTGGAAGATGTTTTGACTCGGTATGTCTTTGGTAACAACACAACAGATCTGTATTTTGATAGTGAAGTGCGTCATTAACATACAGCTGAAATGACAGCAGCTGAAATGACAGCAGCTGAAATGACAGCAGCTAATAGCACAACATTTTGTTCCTCAATGTCTACTGTTGATATATGAAATGTCCTAAAATTCTCTCATCATAGTTTAAAGTCAGGTGACATCCGTAATATTGTTTAAAATATATTTATTACTGACATACAGTAGCGCGATATCGCACACACAGACATACTGTAGACAGTGCTGGATGTGTAATAACGCCTCTGCCCGTGTTATGTAATACATTGCATAGAACTTAATGAAGAGCACAGTTGTGTTTTCAGGCAACAAAAAGACTTTTTCTTTTAATTGTCTGGCCTGGTTTCCGCTCTGACATTTCAATTAAGGTGTGGCATTTGGTTTCTGTTCTCAGTAGTTCCATAAGCATTCCTTTTGCATTATGTTAATCCCAGTGTCTCTCTGAATAAGTACATTCATCACCACGGCTGAACAAAAACCATGCTCATCAAACTGAGGCAGATCATAAACAAATAACTCTGCTTAATCACACAATTGTCTTTTTATATATCACTAAATTAATTCCTTGTTATTGGCAGCTAAGATTTTTTTCCTTAATGAAAAGGAGCAAACCAAAGTGTTTGTTATATCACGTCTTTGAAATGTTTTGTTTTGTCAGGTTTGAAAATTTATGCTGTCAGACCTTGCTTAACTGGTGTTGTCACTTATGAAGCGTGCTGTTTTTTAACCTCAGTGTTGTGGAACTCCTCTTCAATATACTTCTGTCCTGGATAGAGACAGTGTTTCCAGGATACTGGCATTGGAATTTTACACAGGTTATGATTTTGCACTATATACTCAGCTCTGAACGCAAGGTTAGCAGCTTTCTGAGGAGTACTGAGTCTATGGGCCCTATTTTGGGTAAAAAAGCGACACATAGTGGTTTTGCTAGTTTCATACCATTGCATTTCTAATTTTCCCGCCAAGCGAGCATGTTTTCTGTATAACAAATCATTTTCGCCGCATTTCCTGCACGTAGGAGTGCTCCTTTTTAAATGAGGCGTGGCTGGGCGCATTGTCGGCGCATTGCTATTTTAAGGCAGCAAAACGACATTGCAAAACGACATTGCAAAAATCACGTCTGAAGTCAGTGCCATATAAATAAATTATATATAAGTGGCGCGTTTTAGAAACCCGCGGATGTACAACGTTCATCACGGACACAGGTATGGCCTCCAAGTGCACAAATGCTTTTTAGTCATTTCATTTTATTTCATTTATATACCTGTTATAGAGTACAACTGGTCATTTAACTTAATCATGAATTAATGAAACACCAAATACATTTTTATATATTTCTTAGCCTTACACTAGTGTAAAGTCTGTTTTTCTGCTGTGCAGTTCTTTAACCATTACATTATTGGCTAACCACAGAAACGTTCAAATGAAGAATTTGTTCCACACTCATGGCTCCTGTGAGAGTGTTAGTCTCATGCTTGGAGGAGACAGTATAGGACCTGGTACAGTATATACTGCATTTATGTCCTTTGGAATTGAGAAAGTGTAACATTCCCTTGTGTGTTTTGTATTCTTGAATTGACAAAGAGACAAGGATATAAGAACTACCTTGGGTACTTGAATACATGAAGAAATGTAGGAATATTCCATTGAGTTGTCTCCATTTTTTTCCCATTTTAATGCACTCTGGAAATGTTTGTTAAATGCATTGTGAGAAACCACTTATAAAACCATCTTAAAGCACCACCCCACACCCACTTGAGGTGTTTCATTAAGGGGAACTCCAGAAAAGGAGACTCCACCCCCAATCAAGAGGTTTGGTTTCACAATATGTGTGGATAATGCCGACTGTATTGAGTTGGTGCCTCTCCATCTCCTACACTAGCCCCAGCTCCTACCCTTGCAGAACAGGTAACATTCCTTGTTCTCCCACCAAGCTCCCTTCAGGGCCTTCCCACTCCTGCTGGCTAGCTGACTCCCACTAGATAGCTCCATGCTGTCAGTCCAGCTTGCGTGGATGCCCCGGGCAGGCCAGGCTTTAGGGCTGTGAGCCAGTATTTCCTAGGAGGGTACGCTTGTATTTATCGGTACCTTCTCATGGGGATCATTTTTGAGGCACTTTTCCACCGCAGTAGGTACTGTGCTTTTGGTGCTTTTGTTACCTCAATAAAGTACCTAAAGTATGGTACTTCTTTTGCGCTGGTTTCCCACGGGTGTCAGCACTGGTACTGGCGCTAAATAAAAGTGCAATGTGAAGAATGGCTGTAGTATTCAGCTGGATGATGTTGGATATTCATTCTGACATCGCGTGTTACGTACATGGAGTTCTTACATTGATACATCGGGTACATTAAAATCAGACTTTCTTACTTTCAGTTCTGTGTGGACATTATAGCGCAGGGGGTTAAAGTTTCACTAAAACATACTCTGGCATAGGGAAAAAAACTTGGCTAACTTTGCAATTTTAATCATTATTCCTTTTATAGATTATCCAATTCAGGGAGTCCTCGGTTTATGCGTTCCTGCGACAGTGATGTAACACGAATTTTGGTGCAAGTTGAAACACCCTAGCCTAAGTCAATTACCTAGCCTAACACAGTTGTAAAATCATAATTTAGAGCATAAATGGAGCAGAATTTGTGCCACCTTGAAGTGCAAAAACGACAGCATATACGGAAAATCAATTGACGTGATGTATTGTTTTACAGTGCGCAGCATGCAGAAACTATGCCATGTGGAAATGCAATGCACAAGAGTCATTGCTTCTCAGTGAGTGTCGCAAGGAGTGTCGCAAAATGTGACATAATGAAAAGCAAAACCATCATTCCATTGCTTTGCATCTTATTTAACTACCATCCAGAAAAACAATTACAAGTGTTTGCATTGTACACAATTAAAGGAAGAAATTGTACCACATCACACTGAAATGTAATGACCACCTTTGCCCTGCTGCATTGGTTCATTTTCGAAAAATACATGCCAAAATCGTGCCACCACGAATGAGTGTTAAAAAAAACGAGTTCGCCCACATAGTCCGTAAGTACAATGCTAACGACATAAACCAAAACAGTTTCTATGGGAGTTAGTGTCGTAAACTCGATACATTGTACGTCGAGAACCTCGTAACCCAAGGACTCCCTGTATATGTTTTGAAAAACGGTGTAAAGTTTACCTCCGCTGCATTTGCATGAGTGCGCTGCATGTTTTCCAAGATGATCATAATCATTCTCATCCTTGCTATTTAAATCACTCCTAGACAAGTTTGTGAGAAATTTAACAAATTTTTGCTTTATAAATACCCCAATATTTATTTCAACAAAATCACATCGCTATATTTGGAAATTCTCCAACACCGTGCTGCCCTAGTATATAAATAAAAAAGTTTTTTTTTTTTAAATCCAGATCTTGTTGTATCTGTTCTTCCGACCAGATTTTTTTTTTACATCATTTGTTGTTTTCTGATTTCATGACTCTTTTTCAAGACAGTGGTTATATTGCATTTCAGAATCGGGCTATTTGCATAACCAATCCACAATGAAAGCGTTTCAAGTTCTGCCCCAAAGTACCAAAGAAGTACCCCAACTGGTTTAGCACTTTCAGTACTTGAATTTTTGGTACTGTATGGGTACTCAACCGGTAAGTGCCAAAAGTGCCATACTTGGTGCGGGGAAAAGCGCCCTTGGATCCTAGTTTGTGTAACCTTCTTGCACAGACCTGTTTGCCAAGGGAAGCCCCACTAAGATCTGAAGGTGTCATTGCCCTGTGGATCATTACAGCACAGGAATGCCTCCCTTATGCTAAGGCCAGGACCCTGGGAGGGCACACAATAACAAATAAAATGATGCAGTGTCTTGTTATGGTGTATCTAGATTTAATGGCCACCATCACCATTATTAGGGAGACCATTGTTGCAACAGGCCTGTGTGTCACTTAATTGTGTTCTTGGGAATGGTTTCCTCATTAATTAAAAAGTCATTCAAAACTTTAAAAATTCTGAAGTTTTAATGCCTTGCTTTGGGCCCCTTGCAGGGGCAGGCCTGGATGAGCAGGGCTGACAGTGTGCCTTTAACAAATGCTTTGCTGATTTCCTCATCAAGAATCTGTAATGAATAATTAACACTAGCTGTAGCAGCAGAGAGCAGTGCTGTGATCTGGTGATTAGAGCAAAAGGAGAATGAGGAGTAAAAGAGGAGGCGTTGCAAACTGGGTCAGCTTTAATACCACGGAGTCCTCATACTCCTTAAACCTGCCTCAGGATCCAAGCTCACTTCTCACTGCAAAGGATCTGTTGTTATGGGAACTGTTAAAGCAATATGCTCATTTGTACTTTTATTTGGTACAGGCAGCTTTGTGGATAGATAGAAATGAAATATAAAAACAGAGTGCAATCGAAAATACGGTGTGAACAGAGAAGGCGGCATTCGGCCTGCCTTCCATCTGATTTTCTTATTGAATGCGAGCCCCTGTGATATACAAATTAATGCCATAATAAAAGGCTATTCTTCCTCTCTAATTACTGCTCAGCATGTCATCATTTTTGCTAATCATGGATGGATGATGGATTTCAATGCTCAGCATTCAGTACAAAGTATGGTCTCATTTTACACTTGCTTTCTGAAGATTTTGATTTGTTAATGGAGGCAGGATGTTGCTGAGTGCGCTCCTTGATTATGGAGAAATTTTCTGGACACCTTTGTAATTCCTACCATGTTCAGTTTAAAGTGTGATGGATATGTAATCGAAAGCCTTTTATCAGTCGCATTAAGTTTTAAAATGTATGTACTGCATCCTTTGGCCATGTTTATTTGTATCACTGAACATGATAAACTTGACTGGCTAGCATCTAAATTTATCAAAACTTTCAGACTATGCAAACTGACCTGGCCTGATCTACCAGGTTGTGGCTCTTACAGAAGGCCCACAATCATGGTTGTGTCCGGACCGCCTGGGATGACAAGAGGCTGTTTTGCCTGAGGCCTCTCAGCATTCTTCCTCTGTGAAGTCCCATGGCACGGTCAGTCACTTCATTTGCATTTCGGGGAAAGGCGTCTGCCCGAGTTGTCTCCACCCTGCTGCTCTGTATATTGGCTTCCGACATTCAGAGCAGTGCGCTGGGCTGGCTCTGACAGGCGTGGTCATGCTGTATACAGGCTCCTTCCCACATTCAGAGCAGCGCGCTGGGCTGGCTCTGACAGGCGTGGTCATGCTGTATACAGGCTCCTTCCCACATTCAGAGCAGCGCGCTGGGCTGGCTCTGACAGGCGTGGTCATGCTGTATGCAGGCTCCTTCCCACATTCAGAGCAGCGCGCTGGGCTGGCTTTTGCTCTTGCTCCTCTCGCTGTTTGAATGTTTTGAGCACTGGGACGAGCACTGCAGCAGGTTTACAGTCTCGTACTGTGGTAAGAGCATCTGAAACAGCCATGTGATCGCTTTATAAATCAGTGCATCATTTGTAATTCTGTGTTTATTTAAAGTAGAATTCTTTGGTGTGTGTATATACAGGGGAAGCATTTTCAGATAATTTTTTGTTCAAAAAATGATAAATGAATTGTTAAATTGATTTACTGTTTCTTTCTTCGGAATCAGCTACTACTTACAGTGGTGGCCAAAATTATTAGAACACCTGACAGATATGAAAATTCAGTTCAATTTGGTTTATTTTTATATAGCGCCCTTCACAACAGAGTTGTGAAGTTGTGAAAATGTTGACTTTTTTGGCTCCAAAACATAATTTAATTTCATAATGTTCATGAAATATGCAGATGGTTACGCACAACAAATATCAGATGTCATGAGACCTACTGTTTTTATCCACTTCTAACTTTAATTTTTGGTATGTCCACCTTTTGCAGCAGTTACAGCAGCACAACTCTCTGGCATAGTGTCAGTATATTATCTGAGAACTTCAACACTAATGGTGTCCCATGCCTTCTGCAACTCAGGCCAAAGGCTCTCTTTTAAATGTACAATAGATCTGTCCAGTTTATTTTCCAACTC
>JAODKN010000114.1:14559769-14571718 GCA_026774425.1 Petrocephalus zakoni
CCCCGGCCCTGTGATGGACTGGCATCCCATGCAGAGGGTTCCCCTGGATACTATTTATTTAGTTTTTTTATGACTTTATCCAAATATCTGGGCTAGTGGTCGTGGTGGGGCAGTGGTGGAGTAGTGGTTAGGGAAGCGACTGTGTAATCAGAAGGTTGCTGGTTCCAGTCCCCGACCTCCAAGTACCACTGAGGTACCCTGAGCAAGGTACTCTCCCCAAGCACTGCTCCCCGGGTGCTGAACTAGCTGCCCACTGCTGCGTCACAATGTCACATGGATTAAATGCAGAGGACACATTTTGTTGTTGCGAGCTGTGGTGACAATTAATCCTGCTTCCCTTTTTTAAAATATTTTGAACCCCCATTATAGTATTATTCTTGTCTTGCAGCAGCTCGCATCCGGGGTTCCTTAACTTTTAAAACCATGCTTCCCTGTTTAAGAATATCACTAGTAATTATGTTATCAGTACCAAGTTGTGTGTGTGTGTGTGTGTGTGTGTACCTGTATGTATATATCTTATATGCACATGTCGATACAGGGGTCCCTCATATAAATGCATATCAAATGGGGCTGCCAATCCAATCCAAATATGTTCCATATTCTTTAAAGGTCTTTGGACGTCTAAATTCCTCGTCTTCCCCTCTAGCACATGCTTTGTCTATGTTTGTTGTAAGAAGTCTGGCTCGGCCCGTGGATTGTGGTCTGAAATTCATCGACAATGTAATGTACTCGTGGTGGGAGATCAGGCAGCTGCAGTTGGGGGCCTGCGATTATTCTGAGTGATGATGTGCTCGATATCCATTTCATCTTTTTCACAGCTAAGAAAAGAAAACGCAAGAGTCATAGATATGCCTACAAAATATTTACACTATAAGAATAATTCCAGTGAACATGGCCAACTTGGTCTTCAGCTGGTGGCACATGAAGTGGAAGTGTCCTGATCTCATCTTCGAACCCGCTTTGTGGCTTGTAGGTGTTGCTGCAACGTGATTCAGAATAGTTACCAACACAGTTTACTTACAACACTAGGGCTGTATAAAATCTCAGTGTTTTTATTGGAGTCCAGCCAGAGAGACGGGGAGAAATGCAGATATTAATATGTATGAAATAGGCACATTTCGCTTGTAATGTAAGTGGCATCGCTGGTGTGTCTACAGTTGGAGAATTTTTCGGGCAGTCACAGGCATGATCTTAAAGCTTTATTGGTCGTCATTCTGCAGTACCTCGGCTGTCCAGAGGAGGGCAGGGCAAATATACTTTTTGTGAAGCTGTGGAATGCCGGTAAATAAACCAATATCTAGTCAAAGTTTTCTAGTTAGGTTTCCTACAAATTTCATGAAACATTTAATCCATGATTTAATTTGCCCATATTAAATATCACCCCAAACTCCTATGTCCAAAACTAATATTTGTTAATCTTCAGAAGTAACAGATAGATATCATTCAGAAGCAGGGAGATATCATGGTGCTTTTTTATGTTCAGACTAATTAAATTAATTAAATTAGCAGCATGCAGTAGAAAAAAAAAACAGGAAGAATCGTCTACAACCATCTGTAACTCCTGGAAGTGGTGGCTGATGAGTCCTGAGCTGAGTGGCGAGATCGAATCTGGCAGCTGGCGGCATTTTGGGCCAAAGCCGCCCAGATGCTGCAGTAAAAGGTCACCTGTGAAGAGCGGGCGGCTGCTACCTGTTAGCCTCATTGTAAAATGAGGAAATGGTCGAGAAAGTCAGTGATGTGGAAGAAAGCGAACGTGCAAACTCAGAATGTGAGCCGGAAGAGCGTGAGACCAAAAGCTGGAGAGCAGGAACGGCGTCCTCCTTTGAAAGGTATCTTTGATTTCATTAGACACGTCACGGCGACCTCCTCCCTTTAGGTCACGTGCAGGCACGTTAACCATTTACACATGGCTCTGTCCCGGCCCTCTATCAGCCTGCATACGCGGGCGACACAGGAGCACTGCCTTCTGTCTCTGGCTGCTGCTCATTCTGCGGGCTCTCTGCTTGGAATGGCGCCTTTACCTGGAATAAGTGCGGCTTCTCTTACACATGGTGGGCTGATTGCGTGGCTCAGTGTCCCCACAGCTTGGGGTTTTGCTCCCTGTTGTCACGTCCTTGTTATTCCACCAGCTTCTGTTTTGTGCTAAAACTGGAGAAGTCCGCACCTGATGTTGTTTTTCCAAGAGCTGTGCAGGATTCCATGCAACATTTTATGTGTTTTATAAGGACGAATTTGAATGACAATATAGCAGCCTAAAAACCCCATGTTTCATTAATTAAAATTAATGATCAGGGTATATTTGAGCTGGTCCAGCACCATACCTGAATGTCACATTCTGAAGGGAAGAGACGCGGCGGGAGCAATAGACTAACCGATTGTACTGAGGAGAGTGCAACAGCCATTAATTCAAGCTGAAAAGTGGCCTCCAAATATAGCTGGGAGAGCTGACGGGGTGGGAAGCTAGACGGAAGGCCTTGTTAGCAGCCTGGGATGCCAGCTTCATCACAAAAATATCTTAAAACAAACAATAACAGCTGCGGCCTACCTGCTTCCCTGCTGCAGAGGGTTCACTCAGGGGTCAGGCCGCTTGGGTGTTTCTGACGAGAGCTGGGCCTCGAGGAGCCTTCTTATTGGTTGCTAGGCCTCGAGGAGCCTTCTTATTGGCTGTTGGGCCTCGTGGAACCTTCGCCATAACTGCCTTATCCCAGGTTCTTTGGTCACTGCAGACGTGTGGAAGCAAAATGGATTTGCCCAAATCGAAACGTAACTTCCATCAAATCTTATGCTTTATCGCCTAGAGCACCTGCCTCCATTTCTAATTTCCTTTCCATTTGTGATTTTCCACACCGGTTGGAGTTAAAAGGTTCATAAGTGAATTTTGAAATTGTGGTACAAAGTAACTGGCTTCCTCTCTGTAAGCCTGTTGTGACACAGAAAGCACGGCTTTCGAATTCGGGCTTTGTAAGGTGCCCATGTCAGGTGGGGCGCCATTCCAGGGCGTCATAAATGCCAAGCCACAGTCTCCTCCCTGAAAGTTCTGTATCTCAAACACAGTAGTGCGCCTCTGCTATATGGGCTAATGAGTTTTTCTTTTAAATAAGTGAACATGACTTTTATTTATTGAGATTTCTGCTATTATTTTCCATGTTTTGTGTTCTGAATTATAAGCAGCCCTGACCAGGGTAAGCTCATGGATGAATGGATGGAAGGAAAAGTAAGGCCATGTGGCATGGCGTGGGACATTTGGACATAATGAAACCAGCTGGGAAATGTGTGCCGTTCTGCTATGGATTCTACTGTTGTATCTCTCTTGTTTGAGCTTGATCCATGACTCTCTCAGTAGCCTATTGATTGCCATTTTCTTGTGCCAATTTGCACACTATGGTGAGGACTCCCTAGTGTGAGCGGAGGAAATCTTTCTGGGCAGAGCTGGAATATTATGTAAGATCAATGTAAATCTAAATAATTACAACACTAAGTAATTGCTTCACCATTGCACTGCTGTTTGCTTTTGCGCAAACGTGAGAGTCCCTTATTTTAGGGAGCACCGTGTGCGGCTTCGTGGGAAATGGAGTCATTAAGGAGGACAAACACAGCACATCGATTTGTTGAGGATGTGTTGAGCGTCTTTGATGGAATCACTGTCTAATCCCATACCATTCTACAATGTTTATGAATGACCTTTGAATGTCATCTCATAATTCTTTGTATGAGAGCCCAGTAGAGAAGGTTATTTTGTTTGAACTTTTATTTTATTCAATATTACCTTTATTTGCTTTTTTCTTATTTGAAAATCAGTTTCACTGCTCAAAGATGTTAGTGTACATACTAGCTCCTGCTACCCGAGTCATATTTAATGTGTGAATGTAATGCCTTTTTATTATTGCCTGCTCGCCCTGTATCTCCCTCTGCTGTACAGGCATCCGGCATGCAGCCCAGCTGATCTGATGGTCCCCATTTTAAGCCCATAACCATTTGGTCATTGTTGTACGCAAATCATCATGCAAATGTTTAGATTTTACTCTTCTTTCCTTTATATAGCTGCCAGTGAATTGAAGGGATAAGAGTTAAATATCTGTACTCTCAGATAAAACAGCTAGTTACTAACCTCAGTCTGCTCGCATCAAATTGTCTGCAATTCTTAGCTGGAATCTACAGTGACCTGTTATTTTCTGACTGACAGAGCATCAGCCTTCTTTGAAAATTGCTTCCCAAGTGATACATTCTTCTGCAAGATGCTTTCATAAATGGCTTCTTCCAGTGAACATGGTTGAGTCTTATGGTGGTTAAGTGGAAATTTCAGCAGCGTGAGTGGCTATAAAGAGGTTATCACAGGATCTCTGCTCCTCACAGACACTTCGGGTGAGCGTCCTTTGCCATGCAGCTTGACAGTGTTTTTGGAGCTGAGAGCGTAACATGCAGAGTCTTCTAAAATGCAGCCTCCAGCTTTAATGGGCTCCCAGCTGAGCCACTCACAGTGATTAACAGCTCATGCGTTAGTGGCCTGTAGGGTCTGTAGGGAAGGACAAAGGGCTGTTTTGTGGTGTACATCTACATGGGACGCAGGTGTCACATAGTCAGCCATGATGGAATTTACATGACAAATATCTAGTAGCAATTTCAAAATGTGGCATTCGCTGACAGTGATGTCCACTAACCGATAAATGGCGTCACAGTCATACATAATTCGTTTCCATTACCATCTGACATTGCTTTGATGCAATTACAGAGAGGGTACAAAGCAATATGGACAGGAAAACATCAGCAAATAATTTGACTAACTTTCTGTGATGAAGAATGTTTGCGGAAGTGGCCTTTTGTCTGAGATCATAATATTGGTGAAATTTAAACCGTGGCCAAACTAATGGTTATGTACTGCTCAAAGCCAATGATTCTTTTACACTCCCTAATGATTCTCTTTTACTTCTCCTCAAGATTCTTTTGCCACCCACATCATAAATCTCAGCATAATCTTCAGCACCGTAAAGTTTCCTTTAACAAAAGCAAGCTTGGGATAGGAATTCTCCCACAATGCATTGGGATATGCCGAACACAAACACAGGAGTTCTGCCTAGGGAGAAACATTCGCCCCCATGGAATGTAGGTCTTCGCTCCGTGATGTTTCTGTCACCGGGCAGCATGAGAACAGGAAGTAGCCTCCAGTCTCACAAGTTGATCTCTCCTTTTTCACTCTGTCTGGCAACATGCTAATATTAGTTCTTCTGCTTCCCTTATAATTATTTTATTAATTGAAATTTTCATGCAGTTCACTATATGGGATCATATATAATATAAATTTATATTATCATGCACAGAGCATGAGCTAATATTCACATAGTTCTCCGATAATGGCTTAAATATTATATTGTGGTGGTTGGTCTTAAATTAATTTGTTATTCATTTGTTATGGTTATATCACCTACAAATGTAAATGAAACCACATGAAATGAAATGAAACCGCATTTTGCATTTTTGCATTTTCTTTTGTTCACTTCCTATGCTTAAACTGTACCTTCCTTTTAATCTTTTATTCATTCTTGGGGGGACACTAGCACTCATAAAATTTTTGGTTATTTTTGGCTTCTGTGAAATGCTATGTAAATTGTTTTTAAACGTCTCAATGTACCTCTGTCTGTGATAACTGTGTCTTCAGGCATTTTTTCAGTTTAAATGTTAGTCGAGGAGGTTCATGAAGTGCTTCCCTTCAAGGAGAGCCCTTAAGCGGAAGTCACAGCTGAGATTAACGAGGAGCCCCTGCCCCTAATCAGACCTCCTTCATTGCGGCTTGCTTTCTGCTTGTCTCACAAAGGCCTTTGTCTACAACAGCAGGCTAGCTGTGTTAATAGCATGTTAAAATGGTAGTTTAGCTGAGAAATAACTGGTTTGTACAGATTCCGTCAGAAATAAAGGTGTAGGATCTCGCAGGGGTGACACTTCCAGTGTTTACCCCACAGCAAGTTTCTCAGGGCGAGAATTCCTAGCGCGTGGTGTTTTTCCCCGTATGTGCGGTTGCTGCCCTTTATGCAGAGCCTGGCTGTTTACTGAAAGCAATCCCAAGTGAGCCTCCAGGGAAGTGTCCCTCAACTCGCCAGCGGTGCATCCAGCTGTGCTCTGAAATTTTTTGATAAATCAGACTTGTTTTTCTTGTTGGAGCCACTCAATTAACAAAACATAATAAATGCCATCTGTTTTTTTTCTTTGTGTGTGTTATAAGTAGCAATAAATAACCAGTTTATTGTAAGACGTTAAACATTTCCACAAGGGCCTTCTCTTCCCCCACAGGTCAAATCGTTTTGAAAACGATATGAAATTTTCTCCTCTAATTTTTTGCTTATTGCTTATATTCTAACAAGTAAACTGTACCACAAGAATGCCAACTGGTGTGATGCAAGCACATTTTGTGACCCTGAGATGCTGTACATTTTTTGGTGTGTGCTGCAAAATGAGCTGATGTTAGAGCACTCTGGCTAAACCGAGCAGTAGAGCTTCCCTGGAAGCTTGTCGGGAGCTGAAGGGGTGCATGTGGCTGTGCTGAAACATGGGGGGGTCCCTGTCGGGGTGACGCGCTGGCCGCTCGCTCTGCGGCCCCCACTCCCTTTGTCTCTGCCTGGCTGTGAACGGCCCCGTCTGCCCCCCAGCTGTCGGACCTGAGCTGTGTCATTACCCCCCGGGCACTCTCAGCTTTGCTTGAAGTGAGCGCTGCTTCCTTTGAGCGAGCTCCTGTGAAAACCCGGATTTGGCAAGGAGCCACTGGGCTGGAACGTGCTTGTGGAGCTCAGGCTGTTCACCTAGGCATACTTTTCAAACAGTTTTTAACCTCAAGTATTAAGTACATTGTTTTCTTTCCAGTTTCAGGATAAAAGCACAGAGTTAAACGTTTTTAGGAAAGCTCAGACTAGCAATCTATATCACTGTCACAGACAGACCCTGGTCGCGGTTTTCTGTCTGTCTGTAAATGAAATAAGATTAATTTGCATTCTGTATGTCTGACTGCTTTGTGTCTGTACTCACAACTTCAGCACTCAAGCAAATCTATACATGCTTCAAAAAAACCTCAAACATGTTTACCATTTATTATTTTAAAATTGAATTATTTTGTTGGTAGGAATTGCATTTTAAAAAGAAAACATTGTGTATCGTTCTGCTGTGGTACAGAAAATGGAGATAGTCAGCCATGGCATATTAGACTTTTGGTTTAGATAATTCAGAGAATGACTTCCACATGTCTCATATTAGTTCTGCCTGAGTTCCATAGACTCCTATCCCAGTTCCGCTTTTGGCTTCACCGATCCAGGCCGGGTTTTGCCCTAAGCCCAACTTTTGTTCTTTCTTCAATGGCATACCAACTGCTTCTCTCGGTCCAAGTAAAACAGACTTATCTGCTGGAAGGGGACTACATTGTTTGCTTCCTCTGGGAGTGAAGTTAGCGTTTCATAAGATTTCCAGCCACTCTCTCCCACCGGAGCTGCACAAAAGTAAGGGGATCATGGGACTGGCAGCGACATTTTAACGATCCGCTGCTGAAGTTTCACAAGTTTGGGAGTTTTTGAGCAGAACTTGTGGAGACAAGACCGGACGGGGCTCAGCGACTGGTGGATTAGTGTGTGTTTTGGACTATGTCAAGCACAGTGAGGAAAAGTTCTGGCAGACCCTCCTACTACTACCGGCTACTGGGCCGGACCCGCTTACAGAGACAGCGGAGTCGATCTCGCAGCCGGAGTCGTCCTGCAAACAGGGGTAACTGCCACTGCCTGTCACTCTCTACCTCCCACACACTTCATAAAAACCAGCAGCAGCTTTCTCTTCTGCCTTCTAAAATGTGTTGTGCTACTAATTGATCCATTTCAACATCAATAAAGTGACCTCTGGAACAATTAGAAGTAATTCAGCTGAGATTGAGTAACATTTAAGATTTGCATTGAATGGCTCAAAAAATAAAGTGGAAAAACAAAAGTTTATGTAAGTTTGACCCTGGTGAGTACACAGAAAAAAGTGAACACCTCCAAGTTGCGATGCCACCTTCTGTGTGGAGAGTTACTGCAAATGAGCCAATCGGAATTCCTCTGTGCAGAGAATAATGACAGTGTGTCCGTCTGCAAAGCAGGAAGGGAGACTGGGCCGGTTGCGTCCGCTTCTGGCATGTTTTGTACACGTCAGGCTCTGTTGCTGGGGGATATGGTCACTGTCCTGACTCACCATGTTTGCTCTTCCCTGGACCTGTAGCCACCTGGTGTGCTGACCTTTGCACTGCGCCACACGGCCTAATAACACGTAGCATGTGACGCTATTTGCCGTGGCCTGTGCCGGCCGGCCTTGCCGTATTATCCCCCTTCGTGGCATGAGCCCCACGCCGGAGGAACATTGCGTTTTCCCTGAACACCGCAGGTCCGTGGCAGGGCCTCCTCAGGTGGAAAATGAGGTCTCCTGTCACTATGCCATCCTTCTGCCAAAGCTTAGCTTTAACCAATTTAACAAATGAATTTTGTTTGTCCGTACAAGATGACAAACCAGGGTAATGCATGTATAAGTAGTGTTGTTAAATAAATATCTCTGGAGGGTCCTATTACTGTAAGTGCTTGGATGAATGGTGCAAATAATCAGAAATGGTTTTGGATGTTTTATTGGGTCATTAGGACCGAGGATTCCTTTTTTTAAAAAAAAAAAAATTAGAAGAGAGAGAGGGAATATATTAATCTGAAGGCTGAGGGGACTGTTTGGCTTGTAACAGAATAGGTCTGCATCTTGCAATGCAGTGCTCCTGCATTGTTCAGAAATGTTTATATGCCAGTTATCGGTACGTTGCTATGGAAAGATTGTATATCTGCTTCAGCCGAACAATAAGAACCGTTGGCTGAAATTTCAATATTCAAAATGTGATAAAGGAATCCGTTGTGCTGCTTCAACCTTATGATCAGCTCTAACAAAGAACATTTTCTCCATGGCCCTGTCTTACGTTGTAAACGAAGACCGTAAAGATAAGGTTTATCTGGGCTTCTTTTGAATGTGTCCTTTAGTAACATGAAACGGGAGCTGTCGGTTTCCGAGAATAACAGACACAGCAAAAATGAAAAATCAAAGAAAACATAATGTAACATGACATGGTTAAGGATTTATCTGCTAATTTTTTATGTTGTTTTACAACAGATCTCATGCTATGTTAACTCTTAAATTACAAAATAAATTGTTATGGTTTGAATGTCAAAGGGCATCCTATCTTGGAAATCCTCTTAAAGGCACCTGTATGCGCCCGGTGCGCTGCACACGTCCCTTCAGGTTGGTCACTGCGGTTGTTCTCTTCCTCCTTTTCTTTCTTTTTCTTTCTTTCTTTCTTCCGTCCCTCTGTCATGTACCATATCTATTGCTGTCCGAATGCTTATTAGGTCACTGCCACCTCATAGTACATATGATGGCGTCTAACGTAAGTCAAGTTTGTGCGAAGCAGACAGTGCAAATATGCACATAAATGTGTTGCTGATTTGCTGCTTCTTCTGAATTTAATGTCATCACTCCATAGATATCAAAACTCGTTCAGGTCTTTATATAACGCACAGTTGTTTGGTGCTGCACGGCAGGGATCTCAGTTTGTGTTTTTGTTGTTAAATGGCACACAGAAAGCACTCATTATGTGATCTGGGAAACGTTTCATCTGAGCGCTTACCCTGTTTATCTCTGACGTCACCACACTGTCATTCCTCAACACTCCATGTGACACAAGGTGGAAACCAGCTGGATCCTCTCTGTAGTATAAAGGTACCTTACAAGGAGCAGGATATGCAGGCTGGATTGGGCTACAGCAGCAGATTTACCCCAAAGACCGGGGGAAAAGGCTGGTGCACTGCAATCCGTCGGATCATCACTGATCATTGCCGAAAGAAGCCTGTTTGTTTTTGTGACCCCTGTAGAGTGAAGCTCGATGAGATGCCGTATAAACATCTATCTATTAATTACAGATTAGTAGCTGCCAAAGTACTTCCAGTGACTTCCCGAGGGTTTCATATAATACATGTCAGGCATTACATAGATCAAGAATCGAGACAGTCGACATTGACTACGATGATAAATCATAAGTGATTTTAATATAATTTGTCTATAGAAACCCGCTTCACACTACCTTACTGATGTCAGTGCCACGCTCTGGGGCCAGACCTGCATGTATTGCAAGGTCTCAGAAGTAGGTTGTATGAACTCAAGTCAAGAGTCTCTTGCAGGAACACAAGGCTCCCTTTTGCCCACTGTGGAAACACACACTTCCTTCTGCAGCGTTCCCATAAATGACTTAAGGACAAAGGACCCTATTAACCAAGCAAAACAAGTGAACTTTTTTTTTCCTACTGTCTATCAGGAAGCACGGCAACTTTTTTTGCTATCCTGGCTAGTTAAAACACACGTGTTAGATGATGTCGCATTTAGCCTGGCAATTACAGCCATGTCCTTAACATTCACTGCCATCATTGCTGCCCAGTTATAGTTGTGCTTAGTAAATTCAGCCAAAGACCAGCTAAAGGCTGTCATGGAATGCCTGCTGCCCCTATTCCAAGCTGGGATGTCCCCACATAGCTCAGCACTCCCACTGTCCGGTGCAGATAAGTGCCAACGGAGGTGCTATGCTAGGCTAACCTCACAGGGGTGAGTGCACAACCAAGCTATGCTAGCACTTCACACCAAGGCTATGACATGGGAGTGTGCTTCTGCATGCTGGATACAGCAGATGTAGCGATAATTAGAGTAAAATATCAGCCACGGAGTTGGTGTGGCCCGCAGTGAGGATTATGTATGATGTTTGCTATGATGAAGCAGATTGTGAAGAATCATTGCTCACATTACCCAGATTGAAATGTATTGAAATTAACGTGTTCCTGAGCCATAATGTGTTTGTCAACAGTCGCCTCAAATTGAGCATGATCTAAAGAAAATGTCCCCGTTTATATGTAAGGAGACTCAACCAGGCACAAGAAGACTGAATTTTAGTTAAATTGAGATTAAATCAAGGTTTGATTACAGCTATATAATTTCCAGTTGGAAGCTCATTTTCTTGCACAGAAACAGTTGGCTAATTATTACTCTCTGGCTGGCTATTTATTTATGGAGGTGTAGATTAATTGATGCCTGTCAGGACTGTAAGCCTGAAATTGATGGCTGTGGTGCTCTGTGGATTAGTAGAATTTATTAATTTGCATCGTTTATCATTTGTCTGCATTGTCAACAAGTGAAATTGCAGTCATTTTTGAAAATCACTTGAGAATACTTATCAGCATCTTTCTTGGCGAGGGTGTCGGATATGGTCATGGATAATGTGTCGCAGTACAAGATGACCATGTATATGCAAACCACAACTCAGACAGCACAACCCGAGTTACACTCATTTGTAATCCTACATCTCTATTATAGATCATCACCCACTGTAGCGCTGGGATAAATGAGAGGCTAGGCCAAGCCACTATCGCCACTAATCCACCATGGCAGTCACGTGTTGCTTAATGATGGGGATACACTGAGAAATGCGAAGTTAGGCGATTTGGTCAATGTGAGAACATGATCGAGTGTACGCAAACCTAGATGGTATAGCCCACTATAGACCTAGGCTGCATTCAACTTTTATTTTTTATATGCAGCATGAGTACACTTTAAAATAATGATTAAAAGTACAATATAGTAAATGCTTAAACCAGAAACATAGCTATTTATCATCATTATTAAGTATTATGTATGTACTATACTTTTATACGACTGGCACTAATGTAGCTTTGTACACACCAGCATCACCACGTTCATCGGAGTGATGCGTCACGCTGTAACATTACAACGGCTATGATGTCACCAAGCAATAGGAATTTTTCAGCTCTATTATAATCTTAAGGGACCACTGTCATATATGATGATGATGATGATGATGATGAGAACCCTTTATTGCAATTGCAATACACCATTGTCACATGGTCACAAGTACCA
>JAODKN010000114.1:14571818-14585291 GCA_026774425.1 Petrocephalus zakoni
GCCCAGCATAGACAGACTGTCATCCGGACCGTTTGCAGCCACGAGGGCGCAGATCGGACCGCCTGCCCACACCGAGGGTACGAAGCTGCGAAGGCGTGGTATATGTGTGGTCCTTCATTGACCAAAACGTCGCTATGTACCTGACTGACTGTAGTTAATCTGTATGTAACTATTAATTAGCTAGGAGTATGGAGAACAGTGGTTGGAAATTAAATAAAAAACGAAATGGACAAAAGTTAAAACCAGAATTGTTTTGTGTAAATAGACTTTGGATGGGGTGATGTTCTGCTTCCGGATGGCACGCTGGCACAGTGGTTAGCACTTTTACCTCATACCCCTGGGACCTGGGTTTGAGTCTTTGCCATGGCTCCCAGTGTGTGGCGTTTACATGTTCTCTCTGTTGTTTCCTCCCATAAAAACATGCTGGGGTTAATTGGACTTTGCAAATTGCCTGTAGGCCCTGCAATGGGTTGGTGCCCCATCCTGAGTTGTTCCCTGCCTTGCCTCTGGGATAGGCTCTCGACCCCCTGCAACTCGGAATAGGATGAGCCAATACAAAAACTGGATGGATTTTGATCTCAATTCTAAGCGGCCTTTGGCAACATTATTTGTTTTGATTTTTGTTTTTTGTTTGAAAAAGTATATTTTTGTCCTTGACAGTATATCTTTACAGTTTCTTTTTAAAATTTGACAGAATATGGTTGACCAGCATCAGAGTACTAGCTCGTGCCTAATGGTTTTGTTTAGAATATTTATTTCTTTTTAGACTTGTTTGTTTGGTTGAGATGACTTTAGAGGGGGCTAAGGGTTTTTCACACTTGAGTAATTGTGAGCATTGTGGAAGTACCCTGCTCAGAATGCGACTGGCTTTAGATAGATGGCGGTGGGATGCCATATCTGTAAGGCCTCCGTGTTTAGTGACTTTTACTGCCGTTGTCCTTTATCAGAATAAAGAAGTAATGTTGACCTATTCGGTGACAGTCATGGGTAATATCAGGACCTTTCATGAAATCACTGTTAATCAAAATGCATTTACCTCAAAAGATATTTCAATCCCCATGACAACTGATTGCCCTGACTATGGCATATTACTGATTATAATCTCATTGTTTATTAATATATGTTCCAAAGAAATTTTAAGAAGAAGCCCCCGTGATGTGTCACATATTGTCTATATTAATTCTGTTATCACATTGACAGTCGTGTTCCTTATCTTCTGTACTGCTGGACTCCCCAATGAGAATGAAATATACCAATGGTAGAAATTTGATCTATATTTCGCTATCTATTGATTATATACAGTGAGCAATGTGGAGAATAGATTCCAGTAATGGGCTCCGCCCATCTCTCACATGCCAATTGTGTAACATGACTTTTCTCCACACTGTGGCTATTTGTGATTTAAATTGAGTGAGAGAGCAAGCAGATATGGAAAGGGATGTTTGCGACGCCGGGGAACGGTATAAACGCGTAGCCAAGGAAGAACTTCAGAAAAAGAAATATGAAGGCCGACATTCCGGCTTCTCATTGGCACTTGTCCAGCATGAGGTTTGTTGTTCAGGAACATTCAGAAGCACACCGGGTCACCTGCAGGAGGTAAAGGCAGCAGGCTAATTAATCCATTAGCTTTAAAGTAAGTACACAGTCAGTGTCCTCTTCAGCTTTTCTTTTATTTTTAAAAATCACTTAAAATCCTTAAGGCTTTTTTTATCACTGTGTTTCAGACCATTGTAATTTGTATGTGTCAGGCATTTAGAAGGATTGCGGGCTTTATGGAGATTAATAGCCCCTGCTTTTAAGACTTTTTCTTGAAGAATAGTCTCATTCAGTGACTTTCTCCTGTATGTCTCCCTCACTGTAGGGAGCATGAGTAAGCCTGGACCTTATATTCTCTCCATTAAGGTGCTGTACAGTGGGAACTTGCATGCTGATGGGTGAATTAGGATCAGTCATTGGCACTTGCGTTTATGACAGGGTAGGAGTGAAGGAGACCTGAGGAAGGAGTATAGTCTAGTGTCACTTTATTCTGCTACTTGATAAATCTTAAACATTCTAAATTGAAACCTTTTATATAATTTGTATTTACAAAACAGAATAAAAGGCAGTAACATTACTCATATTCAGTTGTTGATGTATAATTTTTAGGTAACATTAATTTCTCATACTATGATTTACATTTATGAGTCCTGTAAACATCTACAATAACATTAAATCAAATAAATGATAACAATGATATATCATTCTACTCTTTACTGCCAGGTAAGCTGTTTTTTTTTCTTTTTTACGAGCAGTTAATTTACCCTTCTTACTTTCATTAAGCTGTTGATTGAACATGTGAAGCAAGGCTCAGTTGAATGGATACGTAATTGAAAATACTAAGTTAGTAATACTATAACTTGTTAGTAATACTAAGGAATACCTACAGTGTGGAGCAAGGAGTAGTCACTGTGTATTTAAATGCTTTAAAATTGATTTATATATATTTTACTAAAAAACAAAACAACCAGTTCAATTCAGTGGTAATTTATTCACTCCAGTTTCCTCCCACAGTCCAAAAAAGACATGCTGAGGCTAGTTGGAGTCCCCAAAGTGCCCATAGGTGTGCATGTGTGAGTGTCTGGTGTGTGAGTGTCTGGTGTGTGTGTGCCCTGTGATGGGCTGGCCCCCCATCCTGGGTTGTTTCCCGCCTTGTGCCCATAGCTTTCGGGATAGGCTCTGGACCCCCTGCGACCCAGAAGGAAAATTGGTTTCAGAAAATGGATGGATGGTAATTTATTCTCATTTAGGTTTTAAACAGTATTACACCGGAGATATCATTTAAAACCGCAACACTGTAACATGTTTTCCGTTAATAATAACTTTTCAGTTAGTATCGATGTAAAGCCTTCATTTATCTTTTCTTCAATGGCTCTTACTTAATCTGACTTTGGGTGTGCACTGCATTTAATCAACAGCTCAGTCACATACAGTTATTTAATAAAGAGCACAGCAATGATGAAAATCACCATAGCTTGTGGCCTGCGAGGACTTGAGATGGACTTGAGTGTCTGTAAAACGGATACCTCTTCTGCTCTGATACCCCCTGTTCCTTTCCTTGATTATCATTGGTGTCTTTCAAATTGCACACACTTTATGTTGAACAAACACATCCCCCATCACAGGGCAAAGGAATCAGGTGAGCGATCATTTTGTTTTTGCTTCTGAAATCAGGAGAATGCCATCTATCAAATCTGAGCCGATTGCTAATCAGAGAGGAAAGTGGGTGGATCATGACTTAAAACAAGTTCTCTTAGTCCTCTTCTTTCCGGCTGCCTGCTGGCCATTTGTTCTCTGTGAGATCCCCCCCCCCCTTCCGGAGACAGAGCAGGCCTGGAATCTGAAATAGAGAAATGGCCTCATTCCATTATCCGATTTGACAGACATTTGAAGTTGAACACGCCATGTTTGTCCAGATCTTTGGAGTTTTGAATGTAGGAGTGAAGGCCAATGCTGTCTGATTATGTAAAAAAATAATACATAATGAAAAGGAATATTTTCCCAAGTCGTGTTTCAAAGAAAGGGGCCCCTTTGCTTAAAACTCACATGTCCCCAGCTGTGCAAAGATAAAGCCGACGTGGTTTCTAACCAGCTTCTGATCTTACAATTCATCAGAAAAGTGCTTAGTGTGTGACCCTGTCCACATGCAAAGCACGTCCCAGCTGTCTGCTACCCTCTGTGGACGTCTAACACCTCTTTCAAGCCTCCATTTCCATTTTCAGGCAACAGACATCATCCTGGCCCAAAAAAAACATAATGCTATGTACCATTTCCCATCAAGACTTTCAGGAAGCCCTTGGAAGTGGCCGGTTTGGACTGGTATATTTCGCAGATATATCATATCTCAGTATCCCTGCTTACTCGTGGAACCACTGAGCTGTGCCACATGAAATCCATAGTATTGGTATGACTAGTTGCTGTTTACCTCACTGGCCCTTTCACCGTGTTCCTGCGAGGGTTAAAATTTGCACTGGGGTGCCCCACCTATGTGGGGAGGGTTTGAGGAATTTGCTAAAATGGAAATGGGAGCCTTCCTGCATGAAAAGGTTCCGGATGAATGTAGGAAGTGTGCTGTCTGACCCTGTGTTAATGAAGGTTAATTTGGCATTTACAGGGTGTCAGGAGAAGCTGCTCCAGGCTCAGATTGTGACCGATATGAGTAATGCTTTAGTAGCAACGTCTTTCACTGACATTAGCTAATTGTTGTTTCATGAGCCTTTTTTTCTGAGAGAGAATATGATATTTGTATTCCCATGAATGACAGACTGTTAAGTTGGCCTCAAATATAAAGGCTGACAATGGGACTTTTTGCTTCAGAAAAGTTCCAGATACCCAGCCAGTAACCATCTGTGGAAGGACGACTGTCTGTTGTTTTGGGTATCTTCACTTCTGTTATGACTGACCTTACTAATCATAGAGTTCCTGTGTGAATCGCAAGACCATGTTTGAAAACTAACTCATGTTCTTTAAAAAATGGGTACTACTTCTGAGGTTTGTTTATTGTGATTTACCGTTATGCTTCATAGTACGATGCGAGAAAAGCTGTGACTGGCACAAAGCAAAACAGCCACTGCGTAGTTTCACCTTTTCAGCCGGAATTTCAATGCAGCTTCCTAAAAAGCAGTAGCTGCATCATTAGTTTCCGGCGACAAACCAGTAACATGCTTTTGTTCAGTTTTGTGATGCACTTGCACAGATTTTAAATAACGTTAAGTCAGGTTATGGGAAATATTGTACATACTCATTGGTCTTTTATACTCATGTACTTGATTTACTGTAAAAAGGATATTTTTTCCCTGTACTGTCCTATTTCATTAGTAGACTTACACAGTGCAGTATTCTATCTATCTAATCCATCACAGATTTAATATGTGTGGTTATTGTTTTGTGTATGAACATAGTGCATACAAGGATATGTTCAGTGGCTGAAAATGATCATGTTACACATATGGCATGGGGCACTAGCAACCGCATTCCTGAGGAATTGTGTGTCTCTAAATGGTTCTGGGTTGACTTTTGGAGGGGTTGCTCAAACAGGTCTGGAAATAATTTGATATGTCACATTTTATTATTCCACTGACTGAAAACTGAACACGCAAAATACAAAGGAGTTATTCAAATTTTTTTTTTTTCATAATTTAGTGGACTTGCAGCCCAGAAGAGGATAAGTGTTTAGATGATGGATGGATGGATGGATTATTTAGAGGATGGAATAATACATTTTCTCAGATTCTCTTTGTTTGGGATGAGATCCTGCCTCTTCTGTCTGTTTGCGTGGTGAGTTTGTGTTGGGAGTTCTTTCACACAGTGGCGGACTAACATGTCTGGGGCTCCAGGCTGACTTCAGTAGTCAGCCCCCTAAAGGGGGAATTTGAGAGATTTTTTGGGGCTGAAAGAGAAACGAGAGGGAATTAAAAAGCATGGAACATCAATAATATGCTAATTAAAGTGCTGGGTGCCAGCAGTACTTAACAATCAGGGTGGGGCCAGGAATGTTGTCAGTAAAATGTGCTGATGGGGGGAGGGTATATCGCACCGGAGATGATGTTCCTTTAGATTTATAATTTACATAAATTACAAAATGAATTCTAACTCAGAACCCAAGTAAATAAGCACTGCCAGTTTTACAATATCCAAAAGCAGTGAATGTTTTTAGGGATTTTGATTACATGAAGACATACTATGCCTTGCCATGGCAACATCCCTGAAACACGTTGAGGATGAGGATGTTTTATAAATGTGCACTGTAGGTGTAGGGGATATTTTAATTGTTTTTACATATATAGGTCGGCTAAATGTGCCCAACATGACTGAGTTAGTGTGTGTTGATTTAGATTCTGTAAGTAAAAGTGTAACTAAGGCTAAAGGTTGAAGTCCACAGGTTTTTTTTTGTTTTGTAGACATGCAGTGTCTTTTAATGAGTTAGCGTAGTAAAGGTCCTTACATTCTGTCCAGTGCTGGCCTGTGGCACGCTTCCGAGTAATGAATTAAATGGCACAAGGCACGCTAAGGCCCAAAAAATATTCATGAAGAAATGAAGCTTCTCTGTTTTATTTTTAACTTTTATTTTTAACTATATTTTAAACTGATAACAGCTTAAAGAGAGAAAACATTGGAATGTCATATTTGTTATATGATGTCAGGTTAAATTAGCATTATGATATTATGAGAACATGTTCCAAAATTTCAGATAAGGAGCTTAATGTCATTACTGCACTGCCTGAACCTTTAAATTACACTAATTCCTGCTGCTGGTGTTCCGTCCATCCCAATTAGGCCATGGCCAAGTTGATGAAAAGTTATTTTTAAATATAAGATTTGCAGACTGCTTTTCGTCTGAATTATTTTTATATTTCATCAATATGCTTCATTAACATTTATTTTCTGAAGGGAAAAAAACAAGGTTATATTGTTATATCTATGTATTATTATTATTATTATTATTAATAATAATAATAATAATAATAATATTGTTGTTCATTCATTATTATTATTATCATCATCGTCATCATATCTAAGTATTTATATGCACACTTTTGGTCACTGTTCTATGCAGTCTTTCAGTATATCCACCAATAGAATGACAGTATTTACTTTTGTAGATGTCATTTGGTGGGATATTTTTTTTTTGCATCAATTTGACCCAAGATTACGGAACCTGCATCTGTCTCATTGTCATAATGTTTAGATTAGTTTTTGACAAGTGGTATAATTGGGGTTATTAACCAATTAGCTTGTTTTTCCTAAAGCTTGCCAGTAGCGTCAAGAGCTTAAATTAAACTGGACGTCTTGTTATTTGTCCTGGTATGGGATATTTAAGAGTTCATCTGAACAGGGAACATTGTAATTTGCATTAATTAAGCCTAATCTAGGCCACAATAATGTGTGCTTTTACCCTGCTCTGAGGAAAGCACCCCAGCCTCTGAATCTGATCATGAGTCTGTCCACTTGAGTATAGAGGGTGACTGTTTTGATCAGTGGCTGGTAGGGGAGGGAGGTGATGTGGTGCTTTAGGAATCAGGCCTGCAGCCTGCAGCTTACAGACCCAGGGGCTGGCATTCGTGATTGTAGTGAGAAGGCTGGAAGTTGCCCTGTTTTATGTGAGCTCCCATGAAGCACAGGGTGTGAGGCAGGTACCTGCCCAGATGGGCTGCTGCTTCATGGCAATGCAGACACTCACACGTGCAGCAGCGCACTAGTAAGAGACGCATGCGTAGCGTGTTCGTGTGCTGTGGGGGGGGGCACGGGAGTATGGAGAGGAAACCTGTGTAAACTTGTGAAGAGAATGTCAATCCCACACACACCTAGCCACTGTGCAGCCCTGGGGCTTCCTTCAGTTTATGAAGAAGGATGTCAGTTGAGCATTCATCTACTGTTCTTACAGTTTGTAGTAAAAGCTGTGTGACCTCCACCCATGTATAATAACGCTGTCGTTTTTAAAATCCATTTTCCCTTATTTGTGACCGGTTGCTGATCTCATTCCTTTTTATCCTTTTACGCCTTTCGGCATCTGCATCTTGGCCTCTATAGAATACTTATAAAGTGATTTGATGGTTTTGTGCGCCGTTGTGTTTAGCATGACTGTAAAATGTCTTGACACCATTCTGAGATTCATCACATCTGGTTTTGTTTCCGGCACCATCCCTGGATTCCCGTGTCCACAACCGCTTTTCTGTCATACCCAGTTGTTTTTTTCCTGAGTTTCTGAAATACAATAAGAAACGATGTACTATATGGAGAAAGTATGTACTGAACTCATTATTGTGGTCTGTAAGTGTTCATCTTGGAGAATAAATTACAATATTAAATTACATACATAATTTATAACCTCCTGACGACAACCACATTTTTCATGTACACGCTTCCATTAAAAATGGGTTTTTGTTGTGACCAAGCATATGGCTCTGAAAAAAGGGTACCTCTTACGAAGTTTGTTTAGAGATATATGACCAAAATATGGACATATTTTCCAATTGGGAAAGTCGAACATATTGATTATTTTGTTTCCATACCTCTTAGGGCATTTTTCCTGTATTATTTGAGAACTCAATATATGAGCATTACTAGTATATAATATGTTACTCACACAGCTTGCAAAGGTCTTCATTAGAAGAAAAAATTATAATCAGGCATTATAGCTTTTTAGCTTGTTCACCTGCATACATCAGTTTTTGTCCGTTTACAGAGAAGCACTTGGTATCTGTAAACACAGTACCAGACCTCCCTCTCCTGTCGCGTCAGCCCGGCTGGTTCTTGGGAGCCATTGTGCTGAAAGCAGCTGAAGGTGACCCACTGGTTTTTCAGGAAATAAGAAGCATTTCTATATTTAGCTGTCATTAGGCAGCATTTCTGTCATGTCTGTGAAGCACTTTGCACTGAGTGTGCTGGGATACGATTACAGCTGTAGGACTGATTGGCACAATCACCTCGTCGTCTTCTTCCATGTGCAGTACTGACTGCTAAACTTGCCCCAAGGAATTCTGTGTTTTCATTTCCCTCTTATTGTCCTCGTTTATAGAGCTACTCTGTACTTAGGTCCTGTCCAGGGCGTATCCCAGCCTCCTGGGGCCCAGGTGGGAGGGGTTAGCCATCACAAGGGCCCGGTTGCGCTAGTTTTACCCAGGGCTTGGGAATTATACATGGAGGGCCTGCCTGTGCCCTAGGCTGCTGCAATAACCTCAGGCCACTCCGGAACCAAGATAAGCGGTTAAAAGGTGTATGGATGATATCTCAGTTATATAATAATGGAAAGATATATAAAAGTAAAATCTATACAAACATAATGGAAACCAAAACATATCTTAGATATTCCAGTCAGTATTATTTCTTGGTAAGACATGGCTACCAACACAGGAAAACAGAAACACTGCCAGGGCCTCTGTGGAAAGGCAGCAGCTCTTATGGAATCATTCTGCTCCCGCTTCGGGCGAATGAGCGGGAGCTCTTCCAGCCACAAGCGCCACAGGTCGCTGGGAAAGCTGTGGCCACGGCATTTCTCTGACGTTAGCCGCGTATCTGGTTCAGTGCTTTTCCCAGAGTGATGCTGCTCGCATTGGGGATCCCCGTGTTAGCGTTTCCTGTGCTCAGTACCGTAGGTGTGCATAGCCAGGGTAGCTGCACAGACATACAGGTCCCCATACAGTACAGTGCCTTGTAATATGAAAGCCCCCTGGGATTCTAGTGCCTTGACTTTCACACGTACAGCTGTTCACTTGCGACCTATAGCTTCCTAAAGCAGGTCAGGGTTAAATGCGCTGATCTGTGCCTGGCTGCTATTCTGGATTAGTATTCATGATTTGCTTATTTTGGCAAATCGTCCTGCTCTGTTAGCCTGAGTTGTACAGGACTCCGGTGTATATGCTGCTTATGATGATCTTACCCTCAGCCTCCATCTAAGTGTCACTTCCTGTGCCCGCAGAGTCTCCCCCCGAGCGAGCGGGCCGCAGGCGCAGCATGCCGGGCAGTGCTGGGGACAAGACCCCCACCATGGAGCCCGCCGCCCCCACACCCTTCCGGGTCACGGTGAGGCCCCACCGCCCCTCCCGTTCTCTCTCACACCCTGTCCCTAGTGACCTTGCTGCAATAATCTATCAAGTTAATAAGAGTAACTTTAATTTTGTTATGAAACAATGAAACAATCATATAATCTACTCCATTGTTCAGCATTATTTGTGTATATTCAGTGAAAAGGTATTTTATGTTAGATTTTCATTTTAGAAAGCAAAATATCAAAGCATCAGTCTATAAAGTATATTTTCTTACAATGCTTTTTGTGCCTTGAAATTAGTAAATGTCTGTCGCATACTTTCTACCAGAACAGTTTCTGCAACGTAGCAGAAAACATACATTGTTTTTCCTGGCTGGCTACTGGAAAGGCACCGTCTATTTGATTAAGTGTTGTCCAGTTTTGTCTTAAGTCTTATTCAGTCAAGAGACACAACTGCTGTCTATCTTCTGACCTGCTATCCTGGTCAGGGTTACGGAGCTCATCCTGGGCAGCGCAGGGCACACAGTCACACTGGTCAGGGTCACAGGGGGCTGAGAGCTCATCCTGGGCAGCGCAGGGCACACAGTCACACTGGTCAGGGTCATCCTGGGAGACATATCAGCCATTATGAGATGATGCCAGCCACCTCAGGACACGTATCATGCGGAGTGAGATAACGCCAGCCGCCTCGGGAGACATATCAGCCGGAGTGAGAGAATGCCAGCCACCTCGGGAGACATATCAGCCAGAGTGAGACAGTGCCAGCCACCTCGGGAGAGGCTTCAGCCGGAGTGAGACGATGCCAGCCACCTCGGGAGACGCATCAGTTGGAGTGAGACAGTGCCAGCCGATTCGGAAGATGTATCAGCTGGAGTGAGACGATGCCAGCCACCTCGGGAGACGTATCAGCCGGAGTGAGACGATGCCAGCCACCTCGGAAGATGTATCAGCCGGAGTGAGACGATGCCAGCCACCTCGGAAGACGTATCAGCCGGAGTGAGACGATGCCAGCCACCTCGGGAGACATGTCATTCGGAGTGAGTGGATGCCAGCCACCTCGGAAGATGTATCAGCCGGAGTGAGACGATGCCAGCCACCTCGGAAGATGTATCAGCCGGAGTGAGTGGATGCCAGCCACCTCGGGAGAGACATCAGCCGGAGTGAGACGATGCCAGCCACCTCGGGAGACATGTCATTCGGAGTGAGTGGATGCCAGCCACCTTGGGAGACATATCAGCTGGAGTGAGACGATGCCAGCCACCTCAGGAGACATAACATGGGTGTGATAATATTAAATGATCAACACCAGTTCAAAGCAGTTTTTAAAGGACCCATTAATTACTAGAACAGAGCCTCTTAATCAGTTTGTAGCTGATTAAAATTATATACAACACATGTACTACAAAGCAACAACATTGCATACTGGAAAACGAGCAGTTTCTGTTGCTCAGTAATTACAGAGTCACAATTTAATTGACTCTTTTTACAGAACATTTATAAGACCCATAAAATGATTAACTTCATTTCTAACAGTTTTGTTTTGTAGATAGAAGCAAATAAAAAGACACTGATGGTAATAAACTCTTGCTGGACCTCCCACAGAGTTCCAATAACCTGTGATATGAGCTAGAAATGATGGAAACTGCTGCCAGTGCCAGACAAGCAGAAATCTGTATACAAGAAAGTTTGGCTTGCGTTTGCTTTTGACTGGAGACATTTGGTTTGGTGTAAAGCACAGATCAAAGTGAGAGGGTCACCACAATGGTTACTTCAGGCTTTTGTTTGGAATAGACCTCAGTAACTTCCTGTTAACCCTAATACTTAAAAGTTGGCCAGCCATGAACGAAGAGCAGTCACAACATGTGCTGTCCTTATGTGTATAAATGTCTCGCATGGAAATAAGGAATGTGTGCATTTCCTGTGTGGCGCAGGCAGTCTCAGGCAAGTAGCTTGCATTCAGTGTTTCGTTCCATCGACATAACACTTTTGCCATTTTGAAGTTGAATATTTGGTAGAGCAGACCAGCTGTAGAACCGTCTCATGGGTTTTTGAGAAGTTAGATTTCTCTTGTGGTTTCTTTTTCTCTACCCTCTACCTCCTGATCCTTATTCTTCACCAAGTCTCAAGATTGTTTCCGTGTCGCCCTACTGTGACTGGCATTGTGTTTCCAGGTAGTGCTGCTGAAAGTCAGAGTCAGGGGTGAATTACCGATAGAGGTTTTCTCTGTGTGGGACGAGAGCTGTTACTTACCTATATTTAATGCACTGTGTTTCCCCGATTGGTCTGATCGTATCTGATTATATGCGGTTACATAATTCTCACTTAAGGAGTCACTGTGTTCTGCCTCCACTGCGGTTGTGGGCTCAGTTCTTGCCTCTGGGGTAGAGAACATATGTGCAACAAAATAGTGAACAAGCGGATATGATTGAATGAATGAATGAATGAATGTTAAATTTATATAGTGCTTTTCAAGACACCCAAAGTGCTTTACAGAAGCAATGGGAAGCCACTTCAACCACCACCACTGTGTAGCACCTGCGTGGATGAAGCAACAAAAGCCATTTGATAGGGCAACAGTGGTCAGTTAGACATTGTGGTACCATCCCTACTCTTGATTACTCTGATTAAATATTAAATATTTTTTCTGAAAGGACAGCTGACCTAGCAGACCTGCTGCTCCTGCATGCTGTATTTGGTGTGTTTTTCTCCCTCAGCAAAGTGAGAGGGTAGCGAGAAGCCAGCATGAATTAATGACTCCTGGTCATTGGCTCCTGACAGAGGAGAACTGGTGTCCTGGCACTATCTGTGGGTATGAATAATGCCTCACCCTAAGAAATAAGCGGGCAAGCAGCAAGTGCATGGCGAGCAAGCTCACGGTGGTGTGGCCGCTGAGCTCAAATCTATAGTCAAATTAGGCTGGTGTTTAACCAGGAATAATACATTATTATTATTACCTGCTGTCATTTAGTGTAAATGGTCTGTTTTAAAAACTCAGCCAAAAAGCCACTGGCACAGTCCTGTCTGCTACATTTCATTAGACTGCACGTCATAACTGCGGAGCTTGATATAGCCATCAGTATATGTTCAGCTCTGCAAGCCCTGTGGGATGTTGCTCATTATTAGCACGGCGTTGTATAATGAACTGCAACAGCAGATGGCCTGTTAAGTTAGCACGTCGAGGAGCGGCTTACGAGCTACTGAATCATGACTCATGACACCCTCTTAATGGGGTCAAGGTTTGCCCTGATGGTTTCACCTTAATTTTATTGCATTTAGCACTTTATTTACAGTGTTGGTTGTAATCTAGCCTATCCACACCGGCTTCTCACTGGGTGATGTTATCATAATTAATGCAAATATTCATGAAATTCAAGGAAGTTAGAAACAGTGAAATAAACATTGTGCTAGTGAGCCCATATGTAATTATTATGGTGATTATAATAATTAACAACAACAATAACAAATAATAATAATAATAATTCTTCTTCATATTATTATTATTATTATTATTTTATTATTATTATTATTAATAATCACCATTGTCCTAAAAAGCTACAATAATAAAATATAAATAGCCAGAGAAATCTTTTTCCATTTACATTTTATTAATATTATTCTTTTCGGTGTTCTGCACAGTCACTGTTCTACTTCTCTTATTTCTATATTTAGTAAATTTACTATTTATCATTTCTCCCGCCTGAAATGACAGCTAATTCCCTGATCCACTTTATACAATCAATTGTCAAGGACCTCAAGCATTATTTAAAGTAACTGAGTGAGATAATCAGGTAATAATGTAATTAAAGTCTGGGACAGAATGGGTATCTGCGTTAGTAGAGATCTTGACCAGATGGTATCTACCGTATATTCCGGCGACTTTTTAACCCATGAAAATCTTCAGAAAAGTGGGGGGGTCGTCTTATACGCCGGGTACTG
Source organism: Petrocephalus zakoni (assembly GCA_026774425.1). Taxonomy (NCBI): domain Eukaryota; kingdom Metazoa; phylum Chordata; class Actinopteri; order Osteoglossiformes; family Mormyridae; genus Petrocephalus; species Petrocephalus zakoni. The sequence goes on from JAODKN010000114.1 coordinate 14,585,278, forward strand.
ACCTTGCAAGCCGG
>JAODKN010000114.1:14594652-14605587 GCA_026774425.1 Petrocephalus zakoni
GTTCATTTGTTTAATGATGGAACACTTCGTGATGGTGTCAGTCGTGCACCATTTGTGTTATGCGGCGTTTACAGAGCATTTCAGCAGTAATAAATGTGCTGGTTTTTGTAATTGCCTTTTGATAGTGGCACAGGCGATGGGCGCTCGGAACGCACAGTGGGTGGGACCATCGATCAGAAGTGATTTTAACTGGTGTCTCGAAAACACTTTGCAGCCAATGCTGAAGCCTCATTTCCCACATGAGAATCCTGCATTAAAGCTTTCTGTGGATCTTTCTCACATTCCAACAAACACATAACACGCAAAACACCCAAATAGAAAGACCCACCCAAAAACAAGTGAATGTTCAGCGAAATATTAAGGATGATCTTTGTTGGTGACTATGGAGCTGTTTGGTCTTGCAAATGAGCTCATACAAAATAAAAAATACATAATTAATTTCTAAAAACGAATAATTTATGAAGGCAAGTTTATGTTATTTCCCCACTACATTTAACATGGATACCAATTTGCCCTTTTTTTTGACGTGCACTGATACAGAGGATTCTGTTTGTTAGCAGAAAGCCTTTCAAATTACGAGTAATGGGCCGAAAAACATCCTCATTTAGATCTGAAATAGAATTAAGCTGGATCACTATATAAGGGAATGATAACACGGGACGTTCAGGCCTGTAAGAGTATCCACCACTAAGCTAGTCCATGCAATCTTGTGTATATTTACATTTTAAATATATGTGTTCATTTTTACATTTATAAAAAGACTTCCCTTTGGGACTATCTGCTTATCTCTTAAATTATTCCATATCCTGAATTGTTAATTCTTGTTCTCCTGCCAGCGTTGGTTACTGCACCCGACCTCATTGATTTCCTTTAGAAATTTTAAACCCTCAATTACATTCTTCCCTGCCTCCTTAGCAGCCAGGAAGATGAAGTGTTTCCCCCGTTTTCTGTGAGCTCGTTTGTCTGACATCAGGACAGGCACCGATGCCCTTATTTGGCCCCTTCGGCCTCCTGTATTTTTGCATCGCAGCAGATTAATGCCGGCTCCTTTGCGGCCTGGACTTCTCGCTGTTTTTTAATATCCCGTTTATTCTTATCACCGCTTTCACAGCAGCTAGAGCGGTCAGTCTGCCGTATCGCCCGTCTCTCCGTGATGTCACTGGCCTCGCTTAGCATCCATAACTAAAAGTCTCGGCTGAAACAGGAATATCAGTTTCGTGGTGCTGAATGTCATCTGCCTGCTGTAAGCCTGCAAACCCCCAGACTCCCTCTTTCACCTCTTCCATCTGTGAATCTGATGCATGTATTTCTGTACTTTTAGTATCCTAGACTATATGTTTTTTCAAAAGCCATTCTATCCCCCATCCTTAATTTCGGGAAGGTAAACTCGATGTATTGGCAGTACCATTTTTTATCGTAACATTTAGTTAGCAGACTTTTGTCTAAAACGGGGCTGCCCAACTCCAGTCCTGGAGGGCCAGAATCCAGCACAGTTTGCAGATTTCCCTGCACAAACATACCTATTAAACCTGGAAATTAGCTGATTAAGATGTGTTTCAGCGGGGAAAACTGCAGACAGTGTTGGATTCTGGCCCTCCAGGACTGGAGTTGGGCAGCCCTGGTCTAAAACATACTGGTGACGCAGTCTTGCCGTCAGGCAGCAGGCTCAGCCGACGTCCTTTGAGAAGTTTATGTCGAGGTCTTTGCCCTTACCCTGCTGGGCACAGGATTTGATCCCACATCCTTTCGGACACATTAAGGGAGGACAGACACACACACACACACACACACAGAGGAGAGGAGAGCCTAGAATAATGCTAATTGGATTTGATCCCACATCCTTTCGGACACATTAAGGGAGGACAGACACACACACACACACACACACACACACTGAGGAGAGGAGAGCCTAGAATAATGCTAATTGGATTTGATCCCACATCCTTTTGGACATATTAAGAAATTCCTAAGGCACTATGCAACATGCATCTAACAACTGAAGTAGTCCTGTGTTTACTGTTAAAATGTACTTGAGTTAATTATGGTCATTTGAGGCAACAGGTTTGAGTGTAAGCATCTCAGGTAAATTATTCTGCTAGTGTTTGTGTATTGTCCCAAGAAACGTGAGTCAAAACGAATGTCCACTTTTAAGAGAGGTGTCAAATTCTTTTAAAATAACAGGCCAGCTGCTTCTGCCAGCTTTATATACTAGGGGACATATTTATCAATCTAACTGAAGAATCCCTTCCAGTCCCCCGATATTTCTGTTCCCTCCCCTGTGGCAAACGTTTGATGATGAGTTTCCGTGGTTTGTTTTGCTCTCTGATCCTGTCCTACATAGCTGCAGAACTATATTAGGGCCGCTCACTGCGTGCATTTATTATTTAAGGAAAGGTCCTTTCGTATGTCTCTGTGTGTATGTTTGTGCATAAATACACACACACATGCACACTATTCTGCAACAGCTACGTATACATTTTATATATTTATATATATTATATATTAATGTATTCATGTCTGGTTATTTGGTGTCTTTTTACCGTTCCAGCCTGCGTTTTACTGCAGGAATACAGCTGTGGAATACCACAGGTTATTTTCAGTTTCAAATGCAAAGAAAGACAAGACAGTATCTCTGCTAGAGATTTTTAATTTGCTGTGTGTCTCGCGCTAAACGTGACCTTTCTGCTGCTCAGCGTTAAGTTCCTGAAACCCTGTGAAATAAAGGGCCAAGGTGAGCTGGGGCATTTTGTTTACAATTTTAAAGAATGCCAGGGGCGATATGTGCAGAGACCCAAAGCTGGGGAGCTCTGTTTGTTCCTCAGCCTCCTCTGCGAACAGAGGAGCACTGTCTGTAAATCCACGTTATTCATTACGTGTCTCACAGCTCGCGGTGTGTTTCTGGAGCTCAGGCTTCCTGAAAAACAAAACAGCTGATGGGCAAATGCCCCGGAAATGCGAGAAATATATAACATCCTTCCAAGGTCACCTTCCTCGGTCTTGGATTAATGAGTTTCGTTCAGACCAGTCCTGTCTCATTCCTCCCTTTTTAGGGGATTGTAATACACATTTGGGAAAACTCCTTTCCAAACCCATATTTAGAGATTTCCTAACAAGGTAGTTATTTGTGCATGCATTTTTTTTCTAGAAGTAGATAATCTAGATAATAGAGTGAGATATTCCGCCCTTGATGGTATTGCGGCTTCGGTTGCTATGCAGGCTGAATTACAGGAGTCACTCACAGGGCCCATACTTACGACTATTAACATACTTCAGGTGTTCTTCGGGATTGCTTTAAAGTGGCGGTAATGAGACCGCTGAGGAATAAGCCACACTTAGATCCGTATGTTCTTAACAATTATACACCTGTCTCAAATGTTTCCTTTCTCTCAAAAATCCTTGAGAAATTAATTGCCATCTCACCACAAACATGCTTCGACACCAGTAATGCACTGTCAGCGGCAACAGCACCGAAACGGCTTTAACCAGAATGGTAAATGGTCCGTTACTATCCTCTGATTGAGGAAAGAAATGGTAATTTTTTACCTTTTCTGTGATATAGGCTGGAATGCAGGGTCAGTCTATGCATCCATCCATTTTCTGAAGCCATGTGTCATATTCAGGGTTTCTGGGGCTCTGGAGCCTATCCTGGAAGCTACGGGCACAAGGCCGGGAACTACCCTAGATGGGTTGCCAAGCCATTGCAGGGCACACTCACACACCAGTCACTCACACAGACACTCACGTCTGCCAGCAGTTTGGTACCTCCAATTAGCCTCAGCATGGTTTTGGATGGTGGGGAGGAAGACAGAGTTCCCAGAGGATGACACGGGGAGAACACGCAAACTCCACACACACGGAGCCACGGCAAAGACTTGAATCCATGTCCCAGAGGTGTAAGGCAACAGCGCTAACCACTGCAATACCATGCTGCCCCCGTAGAAACAACATTACTGTAAGTAGTACATCCCTTAACTAGTCTGTCACCACCAACATGGGTATCCCTGGTGAAATGTGGAGTCCCACAGGGATCAGTACTGGAACCTCTCTACATTCCTCCTCTCGGAAAGATAATTTGGTATCATAAAATTTTATTTTCATTCATATTCTGTTGACTTACAACTCATTATGCCTTGGTCTAAACACTTGACTCTGAGGGTTTGGAATTTGTTTTCAGCTTGTTACCTGGGTGTCATTTTGGATTCAGACCTGTGTATCATTCGTATTAGCAATATTGGCCATAGAGCATTCAGCCACTGGCGTCTTCCCGCTCTGAGTCTTCCTGCTTAAGTGAAGGATCCTCCCTTGTTCTCAATATTTGAATCCAGACTAAAGGCCAGTTCCTTTAGCCCAACCTCCCATAAATTGGGCTGTGGGTGTTAGCTGCACAGGCCACCATTGGGTCTTCGCTTGGTTTGGTCACACGTCACCTTCTATACTGACTCATTCTCCTCTCCTTGTGGCTGGATGCCCTCTTCCCAGTGTTGATATCAGCTGGATTTATGCCAAGAATACAGCAGACAACAGACAGAGGTTTTGTTAAGTAGAGGATTGAAGACAACTGACCTACAGCCAGCGTGGTGACCTACAGATGGCCTGGTAGAAGATAGAGCTACACAGACACTTGCGCGCTACCTTCTCACCAGTTCATTGTTAGGCAGATCAGGCAACCAGTTGACTTTGGTCCCCAACAGGTTTTTTTTTCTCCTGTATCAGACATTGGACTTTAATTTCCTGTTCTCTATTGCCTCCTTACTTTTACTCTCTTTGTTTGCTTTGTCATCACGCTGAATTGTCAGTTTGAATCTGTGCTAGGTGCTTTGGAGCAGTCTTGTTGAGAAAGGCACTATACATGAATTAGATGATACTGGCATTTCGCAGAGCAAAGTTTGGTTCATAACATTCAAAGACACCCAATGTAACCATTCTCCTGGGGATTTATCCTTCAACCACCTGGTTCAGTTTCTTAAGCTCTTAGGCAACACTAAATCCGACCTCACCTAGTAGATTTTTGCCACAGAGCAGCCTCCAAAAAATCTTCAAAACCTGCATGGTGCATTTTACTGTTTGTCATACAGACAGGATGGCCTAAGTTGAAAGGGAATGAGCAGACAGACAGCCAGTAGGCAAAGAGAATGAGGATTCTCCCTCAGAACTGGGCTTAGAACTCCATCTTATTCCCAGTAATGGATCCCAGTGCCTCCACTTCATTTCAGTACCATCTTGTGGGAGACGTTCCGTAAGCTGTCAAGGCGGTAGCATTAATTATCCAGTCCCAGTAATTGCAAGGAGGATGTTGTGTTTGTGGTTTGTTTGCCGTGTGAGGGCTCCGTTATTATCTCTCCTGTCTCCATGTGCTGTGGCTCTTGGGCCCTCTCTGAACTCTGCCTTTACAAACTATGGTTCTCCATCAGCCACTACAGAGTCAGGGATGAATTCAGGACTTTGTAAAGAGTCCATTTGCATTAACAATCTGCCCTATATATGTTTTTTAATTTTTGAATCTTTCTCTCTAGAGTCATCTCTTTAGAAAAGGCACACACGCTTCATTCTCCCGCTGAACAGTCCTGTCTTTTACTCTGGGTCTGGTTAGTTTTTTTTCCCTTCTCTTTTGCAATGCCAGCCAGCTGTTTCCATGGAAACAGGCCGTTGGGGGCCCTCGCTTCGGCGATGATGCCTTGACTGTCTGTGTACCGCGAGCAGATGTGGCAGCCAGATCCTGACAGCAAGGCGCTCCGCACAGAGCGGCGAGCGAGCGGGAGAGAGAGAGTTGGAAACGGGAGCACGGATCGATGGCCCCAGCGGCCGCCTGTAGCTCTGCCTCCGCGCCGCGTTTCGCGTGCCACTGCCTGTGACTTAAATGGTGTCTCTGGTCCTTCCTGCCACACTCTCGTCCCGACCAGGGCTTCCTGAGCCGGCGGCTGAAGGGGTCCATCAAGCGCACCAAGAGCCAGCCCAAGCTCGACCGCAACAGCAGCTTCCGGCACATTCTCCCAGGATTCAGGAGCGCGGACAATGAGGGGTAGGACCGCCCAGCGTGTGTGTGTGTGTGTGTGTGTGTGTGTGTGTGCGCGAGTGGGCGTGGCTGTGTGTGTGTGTGTGCAAATACCCTTTACCGTTTCTGTAGGGCCTAACTATCCCCACAACAACGAGCAGCTCACCCCAAAAAGGCGACAGGCGCGTTAAGGCCGCCGATGTGCTGGCGAGGGGCGCGTTGGAGGGCCACAGATGGCGGCTGGGAACTTGGCTGTACCAGCCCTAACCCTGCGGTCTCGCTGCATGGGCTGTGGGCTCTCTCACTTTGACTGAAGGAGAGTTATCCAGGTCACTGCTGTCACATTCCTGTTTTGTGTGTAAAAATAGCCGAGCTGCTCGGTCCAGTCTGTCTTTCACCCCTTCTGTCACTGAGCTGAAATTGATCTACCCCCTATTATATCTGTGTCGGGGGACAATGATCATGCTCACACTGCCAGGATATGAACCTTTACACTGGTAAAGAACAATGACAGTGGCAGGACATCCTTAAATGACGCGATTCTCAAAAATGCAATGTACAAATACAAAGCACTAATATACAAATGCAAAATATGTTTTATGAATATAATTTACAAATGTTTTTCTACTGTCACAAACATGCAACACTAAGAAATGACTGTCCTTTGATTTTCTACTGTGTAGCTTTAGTAATTTGCCAGGATACTCTACACATTTAAGGCACGTTGTTTTTATTTGATTGTATTTCAGACCACCAAGGGCTAAGTAGAGTCACTTATTGTCGTTCTGTTTAATATAGAGTTTATCACTTTGTTGACTGCCCAGTCCTTGCCCACAGATAATTTTTTTTTTGTCGATGGAATACAAAATAAGGCTAACATTAGTACTGAATAAACAAAACGTATTCCTCTTTCATCTTCACCTTGCACACAAATAAAAATGGCATTTTGCTGGTTTGATTGCTGCAGCAATCAAATCGTAACCGAGTGAAGGAATGTGAGCAGCATCTGTAGGCGAGTCCGTGTTCCCACCCGTCTCCCTGAATCTGCGTGCCGTCGCTGCTCATGCAGCTCCCGTCCTCTGCTGCTATGCAAATTGATGACACTTAATTCAGCCATAAATTATTTGGAGCCCCGGTGTTCAGGGTGGAAATATTGCTCATGTCGATCTGACGTCCCGTTCTCAGCTGGTGGCATTTAATAATGGAGGTTTGGCGTGAGTGGCCCGCGGCCTGGAGGGTAAATGCAGCCCCGGCCCTATGTAGCTGCTACAGGAAAGCTTGGCGCGACCGTCTCGCAGCCTCCCAGTGTCTTTGGCCTGCTGCCGCGGCACACATCGCTCGGTGCGATGCCGTGCATCTCCGCGCCTCTGCCGAATGCCCCTTGTCACTAGATTTCAGCTCCAGCTTAATCATCACTTACTGGGACGGAACTCCTGCATCTGTCTTAATGACACATTGATTTCACAGCAACAGTGAGCTGGGAGCAGCTGAAAAGGAGGTGATTGTGCAGGTATAATTACCTTATTTTTGTATTACTTTAATTTGTAATATACTTATATAATTCTATTGTAATAAGATAATGCTAACTGCAGCACATAATCATACGTTTTTGGTAAATGAGCTGGAAAAATAATGATTGTATCTATTGTAAACCTGTAAAAACATTAATTATGTTTTAATTAATTATTATTTATGCTTATGGATAACACAAATGCATACATGGTAACTGAATGCAACATTATTGAGAGGATAATTTCCTGACAATAATAGTACAATATTTTATTACAGTGTAATAATATTTTAATATTAATGAACATATAACAGTAGGAGGTGGTTTGTGAGAACTGTAAATTCTGTACTTTGAATTTATGGAGATAATTTCTGTAACTATTATAAAACGGTAACATTTAAACTGTTAAACTGTCTGGCAAGAATTTGTTTTTCTTAGTTAATAACCTCAGTATATGAGAAGTTAATGGACATGCTGCCACATTTATGAGAATCGTGGATTTCATTGTAGATTCTGTACAACTGCTAAGAATGACAGCCAGCATAATAAGATATAAAGTCAGGTACCATTACAGTACCGAAGGCAGTTATGCAATAGCTGGAAACAAGAACGACGCGGTCATTATTATGATACGTGCGATACGCCACTGGGCTGTGCGGTGACGGTTCATTTGTGAGCGACACTGTGAGTGTTGTGTGGTTCATATGCATGTCGTCAAACATCAGTATTGTACTCTGTATGCACGTGATTCGTGATTCGCTAAAATGTGATGCACTATTGTGGGCAGAAATGATACAAGTCTTGATTCGGAAGAGTTTGGCTAAAATCTGTGGAATTCCTTCCCTGCTCGCTCTGAACGCCGAGAGCAGCCGCTAGTCGCCCAACGCGCCTGTAGGCACAGCTTCTGAAGCCGCAGGGAGGTGGCTTTCCACCGCTATCCTGCACCTGTCTTCTAACTTGGAGACATGTGGGGGCAGGTTAGGACATCACAAGAAGCCTTTAAGAGCGGAAGATCTGCCAGTTGTACCTGGAAGCTTGTGGGAGTCTCCCGCCGATCCCCTGCAGTCAGCCGGCCAAGCGCTTGGCTCTTCCCCTCGCTTCAGCTGTCTAGGCCCCGCTTAGCTCATACGGGTCCGCCATACACACAGTGACAGAAGTGGCCCACTAGCTACGCTGGCTCTGTTAGGTCAGTGACAAGCATTGGCCCGAGAAGGCAAGCGCACCACGAGTTCCGGTGGTGAGTGAGGTGGCCAAATTGCCTGCTGATTTCATAGCTCATTACACCTACATGGTGGCGTGGGGGTGTCCCGTAAAAACACCCGTTGTAATCCAAGCGTACTCATGGCACGGCCGGCCTGGTATAGTGACATTTACCGCACGCTCCTGATTCCCCCTGCTGAACAGGTGCTGCCAACTGGCCTTAACCCAAATAGGTGTTGCCTAGCAGCTCGGTGCAGGAGATTGTCCAAGCGAGGCAGCTGGGCTGCCATTGGTTAATCCATACCAATAACCCCTAGCAGGAGAGGCTGCCACTCTGGCCATCGTGGGATGGACCTGCCCGATCGCAGGTCGGCTGCTATTGGCCAATCCGTACCATTAACCGATAACTTGAGAGGCTGCTGCTATGTGCAGTATGGAATGGACCAGCTTAATCTCACCTGGGCTGCCACTGTCGAATCTGTACCATTAACCCGTGGCTGGAGACGCTGCTGCCTCTGCATTGTGAGATGGACCTGGCCGATCACAGGTGGGCTGCCATTGGTCAATCAGTACCATTAACGAATAGCTAGAAAGGCTGTTGCTATGTGCATTGTGGGATGGACCAACCAGATGGCAGGTGGGTTGCAGTGAGTCTGGTTGCTACTTGCGGATCTGCATACCTTCCCATCACGTGATCTGTGATCATGCACGTACTGGCAGGGCAGTGTGTGCCAGTGTATATGTGCAGCCCCTGCTGTGAAACAGATAGCAATGGGACTTTTCCAGGTTAAAACCTACCTTGCTGAGCCTGTCGCACTGCAGCGGGATCTCTGGTTTACGTGTCAGTCTGTTGATATGTATGGCAGGGCAGGCTTTCATCTAGCTTTAATTAACTCAGGTGACCTCACCCACTGTTTTTCACTTTGGAACTGATATTTGGTACCTCCTGTTGCTTTAATGTGACCTTGGTGCATCATTACTCTTTGCAAATCAGATACAAAGCATAATGGAATGTCAGTTGTGCCAGTAATCACAATGTTATGGCTTGTGTCTTACCGTGAACACTATATCTTAAGGTTCAGAAAACTGCACAGCATGAAAATGCCATCGTATGTTAATGTACATCCATCTTCCAAATGCTTAAAGTAGTCAGGAGCATGGGTGGGGTATTGCGCTGGACATCAATCCATCACTGGGCACATGCAGACATTTTCTGTCATCTCATTTTGTTTTTGCTGAGCATAAAAGGTTTGACACAAACTGCAACAGACCGATATTAAACATGCACAATATGTTGCATCCACAATACAAATTGTGTTTTTGATCTGCACAGGATATCAAATCACTATATTATTGGTTTAGCGTTGGTTTAAAAGGGCAGCTGTTGTGAACCAAATGGTTGGCACTTAAGCAGAAATCTCACTTTTTGGAAGCTCCAGAACCCAACATCAAGTGGATTGGATAACACAGTCAAAGGTCACTCAGAGCATCCCCTGGTGTCGCCTTAGCTCTGGGCACTGAAAGCCCCCACAGGTATAAAATATGGATGAGTATTTCACAGGCGCTGGGTTACAAATAGATGATATTCCGCAGGAGCCTGTGCCAATTCTCCATTTCTTCTAGATATCTTGCATTCCCCCAATACCACAATGCCTGGCAGATCTATAAAGTGCTTTAAAAACACTCTGATGTCACATATTGCACATCTCACTAACAGTTCTGTGATGTGTTCAGTGAATGATCATATATGTAAGTTTATCAGTTTGGTGAAGCCATGTGATTCAGCAATGGAATGGAAAAATCTACCAGTCTTCCTCTGTTTCATCTGAAGCCTCTTCTAAATGTATAATAGTAGCACAATCGCTGCACTTTAAGAGCGAAGCACCAGCAGTGAGATTCCCACTTAAAGAGTTATATATTCTCAAAAAATCCACGTTCACTGAAATATCAGTCAGTAAATGTTCTGAAAGAATGTGCCGGTCGCTGGGAAAACAGGCTGGCGTTGCTGTGTGTAATTCTGTCACATGAGATGTAAACAACATTAAATGAACCAAGAAATGCTCCCAGGGCAAAGATACGGCTGTTAAACCTTATATGAGCAGTATCCTGCCTGCTAGGCTAATATGGAGATATGCCAGAGAGACCCTTTCACCATCGGAATGTACAAAAGTGCTATTTATACACTACCAGTGCACTGCTAGATGGCGTCAAGGGAGAATTTAGGGCATTTGCT
>JAODKN010000114.1:14617596-14630135 GCA_026774425.1 Petrocephalus zakoni
CCCTCCCCCCCCCTGCCCGCGCCGGGCCCCGCGGCGGGGGGGGGGCGCGCCCCGCGGCCTCACCCTACTGACATGGGACCAGCAGTTCTTTTTGTCGTTGACTGTATCTATTGTGATAAAAAAAACATACAAAATACATTTTTGAATAATATATGCATCTGCACTCTGAATTTCCTTGCAGGAACTCATGTAAGGTCAAAAAGCTGGTTTTGGAAAAAACAGAACCTGTTTATACTGTATGTTATGTTTAACCTGGCTCATGTGGGATGTTCACAAAGGTGGGAAAGAGCCTCCCTTTTCAGAGCCATGGTCATGTGATCGTTGGATTAGACCCAACAACCTTCTGGGTGGGAACAAGGAACCTCTGACCCACTACCCAAAGAAAAAGGAGAGAGCTAGTATTATTTAAAGTAAGATGAGGAGAGCATGCAGGCTCAAATAGGGGGCTGAAGGCAAAGTTAAAACTGACAACCACATGCTTAGAATGTGGCAGGGCTAACTACTCAGGTACTGCAAGGTGGGTTTGACAGCTGAACTTTTATAGCACTTTAAAATAGATTTATAATGCCAAAATACATATTTAGGTCAGGAGCTATACAGTCATTCCATCCAGGCCAAGCCCCTACCTTGTGGCCAATGCGCCCCCCACCCCGGCCAGGATAAGAGGTTAGAAGATGAATGGATGGATCGGTAGGCGTTTCTCTGTCGCTTTCTGGGCTTTATCACTCTGGGAAGCCGTTCAGAAGCACCATTTCCTCTCCTGATTTCCTTCACGTTGAAAATGGAAATGTTTCGTTTTCTGTTGGGTTATGAATGTGTTTTGTAGAGAGAAGCAGTTTGTCACGGTTGTAGAGGCTCAGGAGCAGATCTGTTAGGCAGCCTGAAAGCCCGGATCAATGGGACGCTCGGTGCGGCTCGCCTCACCTCTCGGAATGCAGAGCCAGCCAGCGAGCTCCCGGCATACAGTGTGACCTACTTTTCACTAAACACTTTCAGAAATTGGAATGCACCACTTTTATAAATGGGGGCCTCTGTGCTGCGCGGGGGTCTTTTTAGCACGCTGGCAGCTTCCCCGTTCTCACGATGCCGCATTTTCATTTCATTCTTGCTACCTTAGTCTATTAAAATTTAACCCTGCAGGTTGCAAAGTGCAATGGGTGCTGGTTTTGCTGGCAGGTTTTGTTTGCATTAAGCCTTTCGTTTCACCATTAATGCATTTGTAAAACTCCCTGTTTGTGATTTTTAATGGTCTTTCACTTAATAGAAATAGCCGTCTGAACTAGTCTCTAACGTATTTCTATGACAACCCTCCAAAGTCTACAGGCTTTTTGTTAAACGCCTGCTTACATGCATTCGTTCTATGTGGTGGGCTGTTATGATGCCAGCGGGGGCAGACCATCAGAGCTTTGGGGAGAAGGTCAGGATCTTGTGTTCGATTATACAGACCCCAGAGAGGGATTCCTGTCAGATCTCGAGTATCCTTCGTTTGCTTTCACAGTGGTGGCCATGCTTTACTCCTGTTCCTCTCCAAGTTTGCCCGTGTAATTGGCATTCGCAGGTGCTTGTTTGCACCCAGGCACTAATTAGCGTGTGCGCGTGTGTCATGCTGATATTGGACTGAACGAGCCTCTTCGGCTCCGCATTTCGGCGCGACGCCTCGGTCTGAGCCGGCAGTGTCGGGCGAGCGCCGCTGGACGAGTGGGGGAAGGCGCGGCATGTGGGAAATCGCCCCGGCGTCTGAGCGCGGCCCCCGAACAGCGTGTGGCACTGCTGATAGCGGGATTAGGGGCCATCAGCCACCAGCTGACAGCACTCTGTCTCCTGTCTGGGGGCAGATTTTTTTTGGAAGTGGTGGTGACAGGATCAGCATCGTGGGGGGGGGGGGGTAGTTTGTCCTTACGTCACTCAGGTCCCCTTTCACCCCTCCCAGCAGGGGCTACATAATGACTGCCCAGTGTGAGAGCTGTCATGTGACCTGTTCTGCTGGGAATACCCATGGGAGCGTCATATACAGATGACTGGACAAAGGCCACCGCCCCCAAGAGGAAATGAGGGGGTGGGGCCAACACGGGGCCACGCCCTCCTCACCTCCTGTCACCCTGCACAGATTGCAGCCCGCGCTGTGGGAGAGAGGAGGGGACAGGCAAGGAGAGAAGGTCTTGAAGGCGGGGAGTACAGAGGGAGAAAGGGAAGCAGTGTGCCACTTGAGGGAGGAGAGGAACGAGGGCAGGGCTTCTCCACTGGGGGGTGGGGAGAGCCAGGCCAGCGGGAGAGAGCACCGGCAGAGGAGTCCTGCATTCGCTGTCACTCTCTGCTGGCGGAAAGAGCAGGCGGACGATGAATCCCTGAGCTGCCTCCGGCACAGGCCGCAGCTGGCCGGGCCGTCTACAAAGTGCTCCGCTTCCTCTGGTCGGGCCGCCAGCTTATCCCCGGTGAGTGCTTATGGGGTGTGTGTGTGTGAGTGTGCGCGTGCGTGCATGCTCAGAGCGTGCCAGAGTAAGGGTGCTCGCTTTGTCCATTCTGACAGGCTGTAGATGATAGTGTCACTGTCCTTTGTAGATGCTGTTGTCGCTGAGCCTTATTTATGCTAATACATTAAACTCGGCATGAACGTTTAGTCATGATGTAAAAAAAATAATGAATGCTGGTAGATGTACTTAATAGCTATTTGCAAACCAGCAGGGAGTCAGTCAGAGGGGAAAAACGTAAAATCATCCCATTCTTGATTTCTGAGGTCATCTGCAAATGTTTGACTTGCGGTGTTTACGTACCGGTAAATTTGCGTGATACTTGGCAATTATGAGGTAAAAGGCTCCTCTGTCCCTCACATTCAAAGCAGACATAATGCGGATCATAACTTCATGGAGTGACCCTGGGCGCCGGCCCACTTCCTCTGTGTTTTTCGGGCACGCAAATTCTGCACTGAGCTTCCTTTTACTTTGATCTCGTTGTTTTTTTCCTTCCCCTGACAAAAGGGCCAGTGTTATGACCCGCCCGGCCGGCAGCTGAATAAAACGCCGAAAAAGAAAATGCAGTTTACTCCTCTGCAGCCGCGCTTTGCCAATGTGCACTCCATTTATTTGTGCTCGACAGAAATGGTCTCATGATTCTCGTCACAGGTTATTGATGTTTCTATAGCTCAAGGCCTTCCTCATACATCCAGCCGCACGCTCGCCTCTCGCTCTATACTCCATTCATGTATGAAATGACCGGCGCATTCTGGGTTTTGTGAGAAGCATGTGTAATGACCCAGCTCCATTGTGGTGTACAGGTGAGTAAGGAGAGAGGCCTTAACTCCAGCTCACCTGGTCTCCCAGAACACGCCCCTCTGCTGGCACACAGATATTGCCACCGGCGTGCTCTTAGACCCGGGTAGAGCGGGCAGTGAATAAGGGGCTTGTTTCAGGCACACTCATCCACAGATGGGGATATGGGGCTGGCCTTCTGTGCCATGGAAGCCTGAAATTCTAAATAAAATTCTGGAGTAATAACATTCTGGAGTAGAAATGACGGACCTAAACACAAAGAAACCTGCTCGAAATATGCGAATCATTCCTACGCAGATATGTGTACCTTTGTTTCTATGTTATAAAATGTTATCCTTTGTTATAAAAATATATATTGTTGAATAATTATTCAGAGTATACGGTCAGTTACATCAGTCTTTGTTTAATTCAGTGGTCTTTATTCCATAGTGCGAATGTTATGGTCACTGTTTTCAACACCGAATGACACAACTGGCCCAGAGCGGCTCATCTTACGATAATTACTCAGATAATTAAGATAATTACTGTCTGAATGGATGTACCAGATATAAAGAAAACAGGAATGGAGCTGTGTTTGTTTGGCGGTGGGAACGTCTCGCTCGCACTCCTCTGTGCTCTCTGTCGTTTGGCTGTCCGTGGGGCTGCACACCCACTGGAAAACAGATGCATGCAGTGAATGAGAAAAGTCCGGCCTCATTCATTTTATATTTGTTTCTTTGACAAATTCGGGCTGCAGCAATACATCCCAGAATCCCGTTAATAGCGTCTAAGCAGACAGTTTGCTTTCGCCCGCTGACCTTTGAAGTTTCGCCTGGTTGATTTTATTTTTTCTTTGGTGGATGATTCCAGGCTTCTTCCTCGAGAGTGACGGCTTGGCCCAAAGTGAGGAGCTCAGCTTCTCTGTCGAGTTATTTGTCCAAGCTCAGGGCAGATTGTATCCGCAGTGTTATACAGGGCAAGAGGGTTATGAGAGGAAAGGAATAGAATCATTTTCAAGCACGAGCTAAAAACCCCACGAAATAGATTTTCTAAATTGCCTTGTAAAAAAAAAAAGCGAATAAAAAAAAAAATCACACGCCTAAAAGGAAATAATTCCTAATAATTGTGATGAAGAACGTGGAAACACTGAAAAACACCATCCGTAGGGGCTTAATGCTTCATATGGGAAGGTGTGAAAGAAAGCGTTTGATTTGATGTACTGAGCAGTGGCCGAATGAGCAGATGCAGAAACTGCTGATACATGCCGTATGTATTCAGAAAATAACAAAGCCAACTGTGTATTAAAAGACGGCACCACTGGGAGCAGGCCCGAAATAGTCTGTTGTTGGACAGAGAGCTTAAACAGGACGACACTGCTGGCCAAACTGTATGTATCCCAACAGGCAAGTTTAAGAGGAGATAAGAATCAGTGAAGCAACAGTGTAGAGAGGCTGCCTTCTGCACTAACACATTCTGCTGGTGCCATAGAGAGCACGGCCTGGCCCTGGGACACCAGCGTGTACGACACCGTCGCGGGGGTAATGGTGCAGTGCTGTCTGCGTGCAGCAGTACAATGTATCCAAAACCATGACACTTTAAAAAGAATTGTTTTTTTATCATCACAACCTTTGTACTCTGTTGCTTCACTAGCTGCCACTTTGTTAATAGACAAGGAAACTGTTTCTTTTTTGGGAAAAGTGATACATACCACAATGGAAGTATTTAGAAAGATATATTTGTTGACAGTTACTTGTTCTCCTAACTCTTTCGAGGAAATAGGTGTTTGCTGTCTCCTTTCAAATAAAATAAAAAATAAATCTGGTCATTCTCTGCTGGTCATATTTAATCTATGTTAAACATTTACTTTTAATTCGACTTGTCCAAGACAGGGCCTGTCCCGGGCAGAATAGGGTCGGAGGCGTGGGTTGTGCTCTCTGAGGGATCACAGAACACACACAGGGACTCGCTCACACTACAGGAAAGTGAGGGATACATCTAACTGCCCGTTTCTGGGCTGTGGGAGGAAATCATAGTACCCACAGGAAGCCCACAGTCACAGTGTGGAACATGCAAACTTCACCAATGCTGCTGCTTAACTACATCATATGTGGTTGTTTACTTTGAGTACCTGTAAGGAAACGTATGTCTTTGGAGCAGTTTTAATTAATTTGTACTGGGTGGTGCTCTAGATATCTTTAGAATACTCAGCCCATTCCTTTCATAAAGTGTACTGATGTAGTGTACAGTATTTTAATGTGTTGGGAATTCTGCAATATGACTATAGAAGTATTTCATATGATATTTGATACAACAACCCAAAATATAATATATAATATAAATAAATGTTGGTTAATTCCATAAGCCTTGATGAATTCAGCATAATTAAAATGAAAGTTGGTGCCCAAGGAAGAGCAAATATCATTCATGTGTAGAGTTCACCTTGGCATTTTGGTTACTTTTTAACCAGCCGGGTGTAAATAACACCATCTTGGTTGTTTGCCTTTGATAAAAACCACTTTATGTGAAGTAGGGTAAATATGCAATAGGTTGGTAAACATGGACACAAATGTCACGTCAGCCTCTAAGTACAGATACTACATTGTTCGTTAATGAATTATTCCATTCTTTAAAACCCTCTGCTATATATACAGCATTTCAGTTCCCAGACATATTCTCCTATTGGCACTTCCAGATACTGTCTATAGTGACTTCCGCACATATTATAGACATAGCCATCTGTGAGTGGGCTGACAAGCCCAGTGGATTCCTCTTTTAAAGAACATTAATGTCTATGTGTCGCACAACTCAGGTGTGAATATGATGTCAATCAACAAGAATCCAAACAAGCCAAAGTCTCGTAAGCTTCCAGTTTTACACATTTTGCTCACTTTTCTTATCACTCTCTTTTACAGTACTGTACATTCACCAAGTTTTAAACCTAGTCACATCTTAAGGAACATTGTCGCTTCGCATAGTGACATTAAATTTCTAATTAAACTGCGGGGAACTCCTGGAAAACATTACGTAATAGGTCATGTTTGCGCCCTGTGTCAACTTTAACATTTATAACGATATGCTGGTATTAACTTTTGGGATTGGTGCAGAGTCGGGTGTGTTCAGGTAGACAAATATACGGATTACTCCATCACTTATGATGATGTGAAAATATGTCATCACATAATATATACGCAGTTCTGTGATTCCATTGCTCTTATAATCTGTTGTGGATTGCATTCCAAATTTGCCTAGTTTCTTTTGCAAACATATTTGATGGTGTCTGATTTTTAATGTCAGATTTTATGTGAGGTCTCTGAGTGAGGGATATGGCTGAATATGCTTCACACTCAAACTGACATTGGCGCTCCTTGGGGAGTTAAGCTGTCCGAACAGCTTCCTTGCCCAGATATGGCTGATCGGCCACATCTTCCCTGTGGAATGCACAACTGTTAAGGGAGGCGAGTTTCCCGGGGGCCTGGGGGCCACGCGGGGAGGTGGGACAGGCAGGCCAGGGCCTGTGAAGGCAGAGCGAGGAGAACTAGCAAAGTCGCATGATAGGAGGGCACGGAAGCGGGCCAACTGCAGCGATGCTGACAGGCAGTCTGGTTTGATGTGCCGCATACAGAATTATTGTGGCAGGTTACAGTATTCTGTGACTGAAATTTCAAATTTAATTTTAAACAACTCTAGAGGGGTGAGAATCGGGTGTTGGTGTTCATCTTGGAACTACACAGTAAGATAATCCTGGTTGAAGTTCAGAGATGTTCTAACTAGAGAACATCCTTCATTGTCCTGATTACTCATTAATGTGCTTTTCTTTCATTGGTTGTTGCTGATCTGCATGGACATGTGAGGTACATCCATGGTTTCTGAGAAGTTCTGGGTCAGAAACCCCCCCAGGGCGCAGCAGACACTGTATTATTGGTGGGCAGTGGGATGAGGTCCATAAGTGTTCCTTCCTTACATGGGCCGTGATCACGCGGACACAGCTGAGATGTGTGTCACTCAGCCTCATGAAGAGAAGCTGTTTATTTTGCCTTGTAGCAGCTGACAGTCAGTCACACTAGCAGATATTTACCATATCAGAGCAGATACTGTGGCGCTGTAATCATTTCTGCTGCTTTGGGTCGGTTTAAGAAATTTCTTGGCAGGCCTGAGTTTCCCATTTCCATACTGTCCCCAGTGTCTCCCTGTTTTTTCTTTTCCATTCGGAACGCCAACAGGAACTTTTTATAGACTGAGAGCCTTAAGTACTGAGAATGCAGTGATCTAAAAAATGCCTCTTTGCTGTTGCTGTCTAGCAACCAAGAAGATCCTTGGCTTCTGACCATGTTAATCAAAAACCAGGGTACATACCAGGATGTCAGTGACTAGTTGAGGAACTTCTGGAAAAATAGGGCTAATATTTCCTTAAATGTATGTGTCTCGAATGCCGGGATGTCCTCGGCTTACCTGTGCCCCTGCTTCCTGGGAGAGGCTGCTATCTCGTTGACACCCTGAACTGGAAAATTGAGACTAGACAGATGGATGTACTACTTCAATGTCAAATAGTCCTCCCTTTCCTGCAATAGTTCCATTAAGTTTATTTAGACATTTGTTTCTGATATTGCTGCAATTGATAATCGAGGTAACAGACTTTGATGCCACGCTGCCTGAGTGGCGTTTTCCTCCTGTACTCCTGCTCCCTTCTGCTGCCCAAAAACATGCCCAGTGTTTCCTGTGACTGGCCCTAGACTCACCGTGACCCCGCATTGCATTTGTGGTTAAGAAAACTGGCCGGATAGGCTACTTAAAACAAACTCTTTAAATATACAACATTTGATATGTAATTCACTAGTCACCAGTGAGCCAGTTTGTGATTTTCATGCCTCACATCAACCCCACTTAACAGGCATTGTCATTTTTAACTCAATTTTGAAACATGTCGAAACATACCCTACTGCCCACCCTGACCATGATATGAGAGCACTCCTTCGAGAAAGAGGAACAAAGGCTGTTTAGAAATGCGACAGGTTGGGGTGCAGAACCCCTTATAGGCACTGTGTCTGTCTGCAGTTGGTCACGGGCTGCATGTGGTGTCTGAAGCTTTAAAGTCACACTCGCCACACTGCTCCTCAGCTGTGAAATGGTTCAGATCAGCTTGTGATGCCAGAGTAAACTGTCATCTTTCCCTGCACCACTTTTCCACCAGGAAAAAGTGTGAATTTCCTTCCTGACTGTATTTACTCCGCCAAGTGCCTTCTCACCCTACAGCCACAGCTCACTGTGAAATAGCCTGTCTGTTGTGTTCTCCACACTTTAGTGGTACGTCTGTGAGGGCCATCACCACAATCAACACAGTCACTGTGCCCTTTATGACCAAGAGCTTCTGAATTAAGCATTTAACACCTTAAACATTATAAGTGATAATTATACACTATGGTCTCAGTTGAATTGAAATTAGATTAAATTGCAGGTTACAAGTACTTAACATAAATACCCCAAAGTAACTGCAATGTATTATATATTGATGTATATTATATAGTGATGTATATACAAATTTAAATGTACAATGATATGGAAGGACTTACATGTCCTATGGAGTGAATGTCAACAAAGACAAAAAAGATGAATATGAGAAACAGGGCAAAACACTATTGCATTAACTTGCATTTGGTTTTACTTGTTAAACCCTAACAAACCCTCACAGAAGGCATGGGGACCAATTGTTGGTGTACAGTATAATGGCTTAAATTGTATAATTTATAGTAAACAACACTGGATTGTGCAGGGACCAGCAGGGAGCCCCGACCTCAAACCCAAAGAATATCTTTTGTCTGAATGAGAATATAGAATTAGGCAAAGCTCGAGACGGGCCTCTCTGAGACCCAGCTTAATTCTGCTTTAAAACAGAAGAGAATAATACAACCATCTTATACGGATGGCATAGTTGGGTTATTTTAGTGCATAACAATTGTTCTCTTCAGTAGTATACAGTGATTTTCTGCTCACAAATCAAAATTTTAACCTGATTTTCCATAGGTCTCAATTCTCGCATTATATAATTGAAATGAAGTCAATAAATGAAGTCAATAAATCCACCAGATGATCTTTTTCACAGTGACAAGAAGCATCACCAACATATTAATCAGCATCAGGAAAGGGTGTGTTCATAGTGCACAATAAAAAACTAAACACAGTGTTTAGAAACAAAACACGTTTGGTTATGAGAGGAATAAATGTGCGCTTTTAAAGCAGGTGCTGTATGCTTGAAGTTTGTGTAAATCACAAGCTGCTGTGTAGAAGAGGACAAGCTGGGATGGAGCAGGCGTGAGGCATTCGCTTTCCCATCACGATCACAGACTGGTTATGTAAAGCAAAAAAAAAAACAGTGTAAGATGTAATTCAGTATAACGTGAACGATCAGCTGACATGAATAATCTCTCGGCATAGCATTCAGAACCGCCCAGATAAAATTACTTTTGGGTATTAACGATCTTAATGGGCGCCTGGGCTGCATTTCGGAGCATTTGCTGGTCCGAGTTAGCCTCAGTGGCAGCTTCCCGACATCCCCAAAGCGAAAAGTAACGCAGGCCCATATGTTAAAGCCTAGGATATACAGTGATCAAATGAATTGCATTCAGAATGGCAGCTATATGTACCTCCTGGCAAATGACTGACGTGTGCCTTATAATCTGACATTTCGTTATTTTTGTATGCACTTGAATGCATACAGTCAGGTTCAGGTCATAAGCAGCGTTATTGAAAACTTGCATGTATAAACCCTTGAGGAAGATGGTCTTTGGCGTGGAAGCGTTTTGTTCTTCAGACCGGCATCATCAGTGCCGGCCTGTCCCGCTTTGGGATGGATCACCCCTGTGACAGTACCACACCCATAAGTTAATACCAGACTGCCTGTCAATGGAGCTCCCCAACACTGAGCAGGAAAAGGCACTAATACTGCTTCCTTATTTTAATTAAATGTTATTAATCATCTGGTCTGACTTTCCCCTCAAGTTTCCCGTAGAACCGCCCCTGAAATGTGCATTGTACTGTGTTGTACAGGGCCTATTTATTTGTCATATTTGCTTTAATAGTGGACTATACATACACACACAAACATATATATATATATATATATATATGTATGTGTGTGTGCTTAAAATTGCTAGGGACGCTGTGCGATGGGGCAGTCCCCGCACACACTCGGCTTGGAAATGGAGCGCTACGCTTTTAAGTGCGGTGCGTGTGATTGGGGCGGAGGGCGTGTTTCAGCACATTATCCCCGGGGCGTGCGAGCCGAGCCGAGCCGAGAGGCAGGCCGGCCGCCGACGCCGTCGCTTTGAGCCTTCCTGCCCGTCTTAACACGGTCGCAAGCGGGGATTAGGTCACTTACAGAGAGATGGGCACGTTTTCGGAAACCCGCACCTTCGGGAGCCAGCCGTTCTTTGCGGGCTGCGATGCTTCATCGCTGTAATAAACCGTAAGTGCTTATGGCTTTTGTATGTTCTATTGAAACGCTTTGTAGCGACATAAAGGACATCGTTCATTTACCCCATGCACTAGTGAGAGCTGTTCTTATTTTAAGGAGAGAAGGCAAATTACCTGTACTTTGTTTCCAGTTGCTTTTGAGGCTTATCCATAATATAATGCGCTTTGATCTATTCATTACAAATTGGCTCGCCGACTCTTGTGCAGTCGGACTTTTAATATCAAATGCGATTCCTGATTTAGTGAGGATACTTACACGCCATGGAGGATGTCATGAAAATATAATATTAGCAGTAATAAAAAAGCACAGCGCTGGAGCTGTAGAAAGAGGCGATCGATTGGTATATCATGGCAGTGCTATAGTGCACAAAAAAACGCACGACCGGCAGTACACTGGAAACGCGTTTTTAATTTGTGCAACGCCGTGGTGCATGCTCGCCTTTGCTGTCCGGCTGGGGGTTATCTTGGAAAAGTGAAATATCAGCTGAGCAGAATGCCCGCATTATCTGTCCGTGCGCGATCCGGGTTGGTTAATTATCCGGCGGTGCCGTGGCGAAGGGGGGGATTTAATAGCGGCTTCGCTGGGAGCGTCCCGTCCGTGCGGACACTTCTCATGCGGGGCGTCCGTCGGGGCGGCAGGGATGGCGTGCGGGGCAGGTATGACACAATAAGATGATAAGATAAGAAAGAGCCGGCTCCACCATCATCTGCCAAGCTGGGGATCGTAAGGCGTGTGACCATGTCTGTCTTACAGTACACCTTCTGCTGTAACAAATGTGCACAGCTGTCTTCTTACGTGGGCAGGTAAGCCGAAGGGGCAGTGCCTTGATCGGAAGGCACCGGTCGCAGTCCTCAGCTGCTCTTATAATAAAACAGGAATGGAATGAGTAAGGCGTGCAGTTAGGTATCTCTCCTAAAGTCCTTCAGACTACCAGCATTTTAATTGCTGTCGTGAGCAGTATGACCCTGGCGTGCTTGCCTTATTGCGTAGCTTCCCAGTTATGTGAATTATTTTTTACTGTTTGTATTTTTGCTTTGCCTTCCTTGGTTAAAGTTGTCCTGCACGGTCTTTATATGGCAGCTGCGTAATACTAAGTAGTCGGCTGTAGTGCGTTGTCTGCATTGCTGTTTAATTGAGGGGGATTTCTAGCTTAGACGAAACATTACTTCATAGCAATTTCCCACTGCGTTTCCTGCAACCAGGGACGCAATTTTCTTTAGTGACTTGGATCGGTAGTACTCAGTGTTGTCATGCAGCTCGGTTGAATTTGTTTTGTTATTCACTTCTAAATATGTCAGTATTTTATAAATATTTTTGAATCCACTGAGAAATCTCTTCAATAGTGTAGCAGTTCATAAAATGTTATTTTTGCAGTCAATCAACAGAGCAGCATAGAAATGGACGTGAAATTTGAACTATATTATATGATTAGAATAATTTGAAAAAAGTCACTGATCAGTGGTCACATCTGTGTTGATATTCTACTTATAGTGTCCTGCCCCCGACTATAGTGTCCTTTCCCCCCACCTCCCCATGCTTAATTTTTAGCACTTCCAGTTCTGCATATCTGGTATCAGGTTCTTCTATTTGCTGTGTCATTTGCATGCATCTTAAAGATGGAGTAAGTGCTGTAGTCCTCACTGGGCTTCGCTCAGGTTTGTGGAATGGTGCACATTTACTAGCAAGCCACTGGCACAGGCCTGTCTCTAGGGGGCTCCTATAAAGCTGGGTGTCCGAGTTGATACCCAAGGTGAACAGTGACCTGCTGAGGAACCTCTGTTCACAATCTGTTTAGGACACAGAGAGGCAGGATTCAGTCCTTGCTC
>JAODKN010000114.1:14684336-14694877 GCA_026774425.1 Petrocephalus zakoni
TTTTTCCCTTTTCACACCATTCTTTGTAAACCCTAGAAATGGTTGTGCGTGAAAATCCCAGTAACTGAGCAGATTGTAAAATACTCAGACCGGCCCGTCTGGCACCAACAACCATGTGTACTGTAATGGCTTCTTTTAAATGACCAGGCAAAGAAGGCGCTCTGCATCTCCACACAGCAATCTGTGGCCACATTCTGACAATGCATTAGTGCTCAGCACCAAACGATTCCTCAGCATTCCCTCTTGGTCTGCATTTCCATCGAGGAACAAATCAGTCTGCTCAGAGCCTATATGTCTATTGTGTATTGTTTATATTGTGTAAAGTTAATTATCCAGCCGTGCACCTCATTTTAGTGTCTAAGACTCTCTTATTGCTGTACATAGCCACTTAAAAAAAAGTGGTGTACTTTTTTGGCTATAGAATAAGGGAACAACACTGAATATGGCAGATGAAACAACTGAATCCTCGGAGACTAATACCTGAACTAGCTTACTCACTGCTCCACAAAGGACCGTGACACAAGAGCACCCCCTCGCACGCGAGTGCTTCTTAAGTCTAATGACAAGCAATGACATTTTTGCCACAGATAGACTCCTTCCCCAGGTTAACATTTACTGACACACCTGTATCCAAACATTTCCCCTTTAACAAATTCGAGGAAAATTAAAAAAAAGACTGCATATACAGGGAGCTACAAAATAAGCATCAGCTTCCTATCAGCCTGCAAACTTTCAGGCTAGAACGCATTTACATGTATATTTAATTGTTTGATTGTTTATTTGGTGTATAGTGACAATATGTGGCAACTCACAAACCCATTCCACATACTGTTTTACAAGGTTTATTCTAGAGGTGCACCTGATTACTAAAACTTAAGTAAAAAGTTAGTATTTATTATGTTCTATTAAATGCAAAACACCATCCTTTTCCCAAGACTTTACGATTCAAGCAGTTTATTTTGTTTACAGAGGTAACCAATAAAACTGTTATTGTTTTTCCAAAATTCTTCTTAAGTGGTAATAAACATCACAGGTGAATCCAAAAAAAGAGAAGTACATTTTGTTTGTCTGTGAGCAAATGCCACTACATATGGTCATGACCAGCAAGATTATATGGTGGAAAGGATCAAACATTTGTACATTTTCAGTAAGTCATTCTCTTTTGAGCAATTATTTCACCATAGTGCAAATCATTAATACACTAATAAATATGTTAAATATGCAATCCAATAAAACATTCCTCTCAAAATAAATTAGACAAGATTAAACAAACTGTTCAATCCCTACTTGCTACAGTTGACTCCATTTTGACATGAATAGTTTGAGGCTGCCTTTTTCAAATCGCTAGTTTCCCTTCAGACCTCCCTTATCCAGAGCGTTTAGGCCGCAATCGGCACTCTGACACAGAGCACATCCGCAACCCCCCCAAATGCGGCACAGAGGGGCCGCCCCGTTCCGAGGGACCCTTTCCACAGTAATGGGTTTCGAGGCTCTCCTGAAACGCAGTACCTCCATGCAATCGGAATTTCAGCTGAACTGACCGCCGATTCAGTCAGCTGTGTAATTAAAGCTTCCGAGATTTCCCTGAAGAAAGACGGGCCCGCTATTGCAACAGGAAGATGACAATTCTGTATGTTAAATAATAAAAAAAAATCAATAATGTTAAATAGTTTTTTTTTCCATGTCCCCCATTCCAAAAGTGCCTAGGCTGGTTCTACAGGAGGCAGGATGGGATGAGACTCCAAGAAAAAAACTTTTCTTTCAATAAGAATGAGGGAGGAGGCCGTTCTGTCCTGGTATTCTGGCCCGAGAACCTGCGGACTGGCCATGCTAAGGCGCTACATTTGAAAAGGAAAGACCGCGTCCCCGGTGACGCCACGGCTCCGAGAACCGGTGACTGATATCGTCTGGCCGGGGCAGATGCCTGGGAAGCTGGCTGGCCCTGTTCAGGCCTCCTCAGGGTGGGCTGCAGGGCTGGGGGGAGTGGCGGGCGGCGGTGACGGGAGGTCCCGCAGGCGCAGGGCCGTGGGCCGGTGCTCTCCGCTCCCCGCAGGCCTTGCCCTGGAGCTGCGCCTCACACAGCTCCAGCAGGGACTGCACCTGCCCCCGCAGCAGCTGGGCCTTGAAGCGACGCTGTGCCAGGTAGAAGAAGGCCTCGATGAAGGCGGGCAAGCTCATCCCTGCGACGGACAGGGGGGTGACGGAGGTCAGTGTCTGCGCAGGGGGAGGCACACTTACACACTTACACCATGAGAGCCCATCCTGCCCCACGCTCCATCACTGAAAGATCTGCGTGCATCTTATTCTTGTAGGGGGGTGGGGGTGGGAGCAATCAGCTCATTCACTTTCAGGGAGAGTCAGCATTAAGAGATCAGCAAGTCCCACGCGGGTTCTGAGGAATGAGTCAGACTTCAGGCTGATTAAAAGGATAAAGACGCCGGAGAGCCGGCTGTCCGCTCGAACGCCAAGGCTGCTGTGACGGACGCTTTCATTTAAAAGATGCTTTTTCCCTCTTAAGTCATTAAAGCCACATCACTTCTTATATGTCCTTGACATTAAAT
The DNA here is from genome assembly GCA_026774425.1 of Petrocephalus zakoni. Classification (NCBI taxonomy): domain Eukaryota; kingdom Metazoa; phylum Chordata; class Actinopteri; order Osteoglossiformes; family Mormyridae; genus Petrocephalus; species Petrocephalus zakoni. The sequence goes on from JAODKN010000114.1 coordinate 14,686,898, forward strand.
ATACAGCTGAATTATAAATGTAACTTTTTGAAATGTTGATTTGTGTATCCCAGATGTTGGAAAGCAGCCCAATATTTCAACATCGAAAGCGTTGTCTTAAGTATTCATCTATTTTAAATTTACTTTTACATACAGCAGAGCGCTCATGGAGATTCAGGAAGGTCGGGGTGATGTAACCGTGATGTAATACGGACAGAGGTGACGCGGCCAATATGACAGCACACCATGGAGAGAACACGCTGTCTAGGGAGTTCCAGAATGTTCACGTAGCTCTGGCAGGTACTGGCAGCTCTGGAGTGTACCTGCCATTGGGGCGTACCTGCCATTGGGGTACCTGCCATTGGGGAGTACCTGCCATTGGGGTACCTGCCATTGAGTTTTGCTTTGGTTACTGGCACATGTGCATTAATTCTCCTCCTGTCTCAGAATCTAGGAGAACATCCATCCCTCCTGCCAGCATTACATTCAGACAGACCGAGGATGCTGGGAAATACTCATCAACAATTCCAAAAAAATATTGATCCATCAGCTGTGACCTGGAACAGAACGGCATGCATTCTTAAGATAGATCAATGATCTTCAAAAATACAATAAAACCCACTCACTCCGAAATACAGTACCGTCCCCTTTCTAAGATTTCCCCATTGCATCTACAGAAATGTAGATGGCTGCATTATTTTACGACTAAACTTCGTCATTAGTTGGTGTGAACAACAGGACTGTCCAAGCAGATTCAGTGTGAAATCCGGTGATCACCCTATTTACTCTGCCTCCAACCAGGCTCTCACTGCTCTGCACTTCAGCCATACACACGGCAGACAGCACGTTCTGTACATGACTTTAGACAACACTTTAGACTCAGAACATGAGATCATATCAGATTAAAAACTCAAAGAAGATACCTAAAGAATCCAAACAGCAGTAAAAGAGCCATCTGTCATTCCTACACATTTCAGTTATAAATTTTATAAATGTATAGTTGTCCTTACTTCCCCAGAGACACCCTACAGCCAAACAATTAAAAAAAGTTACTCGTTTCATTTTTGTCAAGTGCAAGCTAACATGGTTTTACCGTTTAATTCCCCCAACTGTTTATAACGCGTGATTAAATGCTGCACACGGAATATAAAGGCGGCTGTTCTGCGGCGATAATTAACCTCACGAGTTCAGTTCATTAGCCTTTGCACCATATGCTGACCTACACAAGCACTGAATTCACAGCCAGGAAGATTAAAGAGAGAGAGGAAGTCATTTCTGTCCTATTAGCCCTTCACACAATTCCCAGGAAGGGAAGGATAATGATTTTTAATTTTTTTAAATGACATTACACTTAAAATCACAATTTCCACAAAGCACCATCTACACATACACACTCTTCCATGTTCTGGAGAACAGAACAATATACAGGCATGACAAAGGAGCTGCAGGCCAGTCAGAGCGCCCATGTCGACGCCGGTCCACTGCAGAAAGGACCTACACGGGCACGTGAGTGTCGGAACGGCACCTTGGATCTATGGAGGAAGATCGCCTGGTCCAACAAATCCCATTTTCTGGGGCTCCATGTGAATGACAAGTCTGGGGCTACACTGCCCTAAACGGAGGAGGGCTACAGGCATTGTGTGCTGTGACTCAGTACTCTGTAACCATCATTAAAATGAACTGCCATTTGTACAACAGTAGCCCTTCTGTTGGCTTGTACCAAACAGGACAGCCTTCGTTCACATCAAGAAGCCTTAAGCTGCCTAATACGCTGTTGGTAGTTTGTGGTCTTTCCCTCCTCAGACCTCTTACCATGGACGTCTGTAAGCACCCCACAAAGGGCAGAGAGGGGCAGAGAGTGGCTCAGCAGGTTAAGCTCTGTGCCTGTAATCAGAAGCTCGCTGGTTCAAGCCCTTGAGCAAGGCCCGTAACCCCCAGCTCCCTGAGCACACCTTAAGGCTGCTGCCCTTCACGGCCAAGCTTGTTCTCACAGAAAAAACAAACAAAAAAAAGACCTGCCATTTTGGAGATGGTCTGGCCAAAAAGATTTAGCTTTTATCAAAGTTATTCAAACACATTTACTCTGCATTCAACACGTTGACTACAAGTACTGAATGGTCACCTATGGTTCCAGACAGTGACCAGATCAATTGATTAATTGATTTGATCAATCAATCAAAAGGTAAGGTTGCTGGTTCATGTCCCAGAATTTCTAAGTCTGTAAATGTACACTTGTAAGCCATGTAAAGCTGGTGTAATAATTACCTGCTTCCCTCGACTCAGACACTGTGCCCGCCCAGCGCCTCGTGATGTCGATGTAGAGGATATCTATGGCTGCCATGGACAGGCTGCTGCTGGTGAGCTTGCAGTTCCTAGGAGGACAGGACAGACACACACAACCACTGAGCGCTTAGCAGAAAGTACCACAGCGCGGGCCACCTCTGCACTGCAGGAGGCAGCTGGAGGAACACTGGCACATCTCACTCACGAAAACCTCCAGGCAGTCCCACGACAGACGAAAGTCCCTAGCAAGCCACGCCCCTGTCCATCTAACGTCCCCATCTCTTTAATGTACCCATCCCTTTAATGTAAGACATTTGACACGGTGCTTCACCCTGCACGCAAAGATGGGCTGGAGGAGGAAGAGTCAGAGGCCCGGCAGAGTGCGAACAAGCAAACTCCCATGGGGAGCAAGACAGGGGGGACATCAGTCACTTGGAGAGGGCGTCGATGGACACCAAGTGGCATGTTAGCACTTAGAGAGGAGCCAGGTACCTGATGAAGGTGCGGAAGCTGGTCGGGCCCAGCCGCATGGTGCCCTTGACACCTAGGAAGCGCACAAAGAGAGCAGCAATGCGCTCCACCAAGCGCAGGTAGCTGAACTGCTTGGTGTACTTGGGGAAGACCTGCTTCAGGCAGAGTGACGGCATGCTGCTGTCCAGGCGGGCTGCCTCCTCCTTCCCCGGCCGGTCCGACGACTCCACCTCCGAGGCGTCCTTCTGCAGCTCGGCGCCACCGCCTGGCAGGAGGGACCTGTTACCATGAAAACAGCACAAAGGAAAGCGCATAAAACACCTAGCCTGGAATTTAGAGAAACTCACGGCTAGTCTGACAGAATGCGCCACCCTGGTCCTATTCTGCTGCAAGACGCTTGAAAACCTTTGATGTTATTTTCTCAGTTGTCAGTGCTTCACACAGGTATAGCAAATTCAGTTCTTATTATTTGTTTACTAGCGACAATAAACACTCATAGATAAAGCGAGAACACCAGCTACAGGCCGTACCCACGACCTGACCTCACACTAGATAATCAGGTAAGCAGATGTATGAATGGATAAAAACCAAAAAAAAAAAAGAGTTGGTCTGCGTATGACGACATCCTGGCTTTTGTAAATAATTTGTGATAGCAAAGAACGCATTCTTCATCCAGGCTAGATAAACGCCACTAAAGTCGCACCTTCTGAATGCAGGTGCTCTAATCAGATTTATACAAGCATTTATACGGCATATATACAAGGCGCAGACCTGCGTGACTGATCTCAAACTGTAACAGGGTGCGTTAGCGAGGACATGGGAAGTCTGCCAACATGCACATTCATCCAAAACGGACCGTAACATTTATCAGGTTCATCACAGTCACATGTACTACATAAATCAGTAGGCCTTTCCTGAAAAAGAGAAAGAAAACATTACGTTAAGCAAAAGGATCCTAATAGTATATCAAATGCCGGATAAGGAATAATCTGGGTGCTTTTTTATTACTGTAACAGGTTTTTAACATTTATGCGAATCACTTTCTTTAAAATGTAACATTACAGGAAAGGACGTGACCCATGATGGTGCATAAGGTACTTAAATGAGGGGTAATTCACTAAGTAGGCCTCCCATTCCCATGCACCCCAAACCCATTCAGGTTCTCTCCATGGCCTCCAAACGGCCGCCTCTCTCTGCCGTCCCTCCTCGTGCCCACGGCTGCCCCCAAACAAAGCCCCGGGCCCCTTGGGCCCCTCTCTCCCGTGGCTCCACTGCGTCCCACCTGCATGAGCTACATTCACCAAGCGCGCGTCCAGAGACCCATGCCCATTAACCCATTTAATCCCACCGGCAACAACTGTTCCTAACAACCAGCATGGGAGAAAAAAAATCATATATATACATATACACATATATACATATATACACATATTATATATATATATATATATATATATATGTGTGTGTGTGTGTGTGTTAGGGAGGTCTTAGGAGTGAAATGCATGCACTTATTTTGCAGGGGGGAAATTTTGGGATTAAACGGGTTAAGGGCTCAAATGAAGAGCCTGTATATTGAGCAAAGAAGTGTAATTAAGCAATTTGCTTACTTTTAGCTTAGGTTTTACCTTTATAAAACAGGAAAATTTTAGATGTGAAGCAATTCCACTGCATTACAGAAGCTGCATAGGTCACAACTGAAAATTAATATATTTTCATAAATACAGTTTGATACTAAATATGTGGAACACAGTTTGGTAAGGAAAAAAAATGATGGTATATTCAAGTTTTATTCAAGCTACATTATACTTAGCATATTAATTCAATATTATAGCCTGAACAAAGGCATTTCAGTGGACAGCCTCAGGTCTACAGATTTACAAAAAATCTGTCATAGCACAAGTAAGTAAGCTCTGCAGTCTGCTGTAATGAACTCTGACTGGAACATTATCTAATTAGTGTAGAGCAGATGAAGACATCCTGGATTTTTGGGACAGTCTTTTGTAATCAAAGACTGAACTTAAAAAATGCTGCAGAAACATTCAACGGAATCTTAAAATCTTAAAATTTGGACAGTGTAAACTAGGATTTTGCTCTCCTGTTCATTTGACTTCATCTGCTGGCCCCTGGAGGATGGGCTCCCCCTTTGAGTCTGGTTAAGGTTAGGGTTCCCTCTGCCGGCCCCTGGAGGATGGGCTCCCCCTTTGGCTCTGGTTAGGGTTAGGGCTTCCTCTGCCGGCCCCTGGTGGATGGGCTCCCCCTTTGGCTCTGGTTAGGGTTAGGGCTTCCTCTGCCGCCCCCTGGTGGACGGGCTCCCCCTTTGGCTCTGGTTCCTCCCGAGGTTTCTTCCTTCTAGGGAGTTTCCCCACTGTCGCCTCTGGCTTGCTCACTGGGGGTTTCGGCAGTGAAAATGCACTATGCAAATAAAATTGAGTTAAACTGAATAAAAATCAGTAGGAAGGAGTAGTTGTTTTGGGGCCTGTTTCCCCCAGTGCACATGTTTTTCCCCTGAGAAAAATTTCATGATGGCAGCATGAAGGAGGTATATAAAAATGACTGCTGGCTCTGAGCAGAAGAGCAGGACCACAAACCTCTTGCAGGACCAGATTTTAATCCTATGTCATAATTAAGGTTACTACCCCCTTCCCCCCCCAACCCCCACCCCCAGACACGAGACACTGTCCTCTGTGTTTTACATCTATTTTGTATCTCTGAGCAGAACCTCTACAAGTCAGGAGCAGTGCTGCCCTCATGGGAGCGAGCGGAAGAGGGGAAGCTGATATCACGGGGAGGGGTGTTTGACTGGGATGACCAGGACCTGCCAGATGGACACCCATCCTAAGAGACTGTGGGCCGGGAGAAGGGAAGCTGTAGTGGGAGGGGGAACGGTTCAAGGAGAGAGAAACGCAATTATTTTTAAATTATGTAAATCAGATGCAATCAGATGCACATGGGCCTTCATTTCAATTAGTCCTAAAGGCACTAATGGGAGGAATGCTGGCATGAGGCAAATTACAAATACTGTTAGTTAAACACCGGCACATTTGTGCCATGATTTACAGCTTTCAAACAGATGCAAAAGCATATTCTATGGGCATTAATATGAAAGGGATGTATCAATTATTCATAAGCACTTTACACAGGACCTTTCACACTCCTGCATTCTTATAGACTTCATATACTGTATGTACCAAATTAATCTCCCATGCAAAATAGTACATTCTATTAATCACTATATTATTAATATTAGATTTCCAAACCCTTTCACTTAGACTTTACAATCTTATCCACTTACAGGTTCGGACATTTATGTATACAGGTTGTTCCCGACCCATGATGATGCGTTCTGATGACCGCATCGTAAGTTGAAAATACTGCAATACCTGCAAGACGGGTTTTTAAACACCAAAAACAGAAATAAAAATACATGCTCCAACACCGAGAGAGCTGAACTCGATCACTGGCAAAAGTGAGGAATCTGACAAGGGTGGAAATGCATACATCCCAGCGGAATCACAACATATTTTTTGCCTGCCGTGCGAAAAAAAAAATTTTGTTGTGTCACCATCGTCATCGAAAAATTGTAAGTGGAACCATCGTAACTCAGGGACCATCAGTACTACATATGTACTTGTACCAAAATATGCCAATAAAACCATTTTTTTTTTTTAACTTTTGCAAATAAATGTGAATGACTAAATAGTCAAAAGGTCAAGATTTAAGTGGAAGACAAAAAGTATTCTTTGCAAGCTGCTTTAAAATGCATGTATATACTCAGTACTACGACCAAGACTAGAATTAAATACTATATTTTTCAGTTTCTCTTAAGTTCCTATTCTGTAAAATACCAATTTATCTTTAGACAAAAGTATAGGGACACCTGGCCATTACACCTACAGGAACCTTTATGACATCCATTCTAAATCCATAAGCATCAGTATGGAGCTGGTCCCCCCTTTGCAGCTATAACAGCCACCACTCTTCTGGGAAGGCTTTCCACAAGATTTTGGAGTGTCTGTGGGAACTTTTGCCCATTTATCTAGAAGAGCATTTGTGATGTCAGGCACTGAATGTTGGACATGAAAGCTTGGCTCGCAATGTCATTCTAGTTCATCCCAAAGGTATTTAATGGGGCTCTGTATGGGCCAGTCAAGTTCTTCAACACCATACGCACCCAACCATGTCTTTATGGACCTTGCTTTTGGCAGTGCGGCGCAGTCAAGCTGGAACGGAAAAGGGCCTTCCCCAAACTGTTCCCACTGAGATGCAGTAAGAAGTTCCATTCACTGGAACTAAGGGACCTAACCCAACCCCTGAAAGACAACCCCATGCCATTATTCCTCCTCCACCAAAGTTGGCACTATGCAGTTAGGCAGCTAACATTCACCTGACATCCTCCAAATCTAGAGTTGTCCATCAAACTGCCAGACAGAGAAGTGTGATTTGACACTTCACAGAACACGTTTCCACTGGAAGTTTGGAACTCTGCAGCTGTTGAGTCAACAGTGTTGCCAACTCGGCAATCGGCGACCCCACTCTGTCACTTTACGTGGTCTGGCTTTTCATGGCTGAGTTTGTGTCGTTGCAAAGTTTTTCCGCTTTGCAATAATACTACTTACAGTTGACTGTGGAATATCTAGAAGGGAAAAAATGTAACAAACTAACTTACTGTAAGAGGTGGCATCCTATGACAGTACCACGCTCTAATTCACAGCTCGTCAGAATTATCCATTCTTTCACAAATATTTGTAAACCCGACTGCATGGTTAGGTGCTTGATTTTATATACCTGTGGTAATGGGACTGGATGAAACACCATCATGTGAGCAAACTGCAGGAACTAGTACCAAAGGCAAGGACTCCATCTTCACCAATAAACACAAATACATAGTAACTGACAGCTTACAGCACTTAAGAATCATTACCAGCAGTATTTCTTAAATTTGCAAAACGAATGTATCTTTTATGGGATTAAAATCCAATGCACACAACTGCCTTATGTACTTCATGCATCCTCCAACATTTCTAGCCAATTTCTGTAAGATTCATCACAGCCATTACCTGGAAATCAAAGACTTAGCCAAAGGGTACAAGCCAGTTTTACATTAAAAAAAAAAGAATAAAAGTGATCTTAATTTAACAGATTACTTACAAATTTTGAAAGATTCAAACGCATTACCCATTGGGGGGGGGGGGGGGGGGGGGGGGGGGGGGGGGGGGGGGGGGGGGGGGGGGGGGGGGGGGGGGGGGG
>JAODKN010000114.1:14734803-14745281 GCA_026774425.1 Petrocephalus zakoni
CAGGGATCGGCCTTGGAGCCTCTCAGATCTGGCCGTGAGGGTCCCATTGGCGGGCTGCGACTTGGGATGAGTGTCAACAGGACACACACTGACATGTCACAATAAACACAATGAACTGTGCTCTTATGCACATCTTTATAAATGACACCATGACATTAAGAGGCTAAACTAAACTGAAGGCTCCATTTGGAACTTTTCGAATAATTTATTAACTGCCCTACACAGAGTAACCACGCTGACACTGAAACTGAGAAAGATGTTTTTACTGTGTTTTGCCTTTGTAATGAATAATAGATTATCAGAGAAAATTAATTAAACAAAGGGGCAGTGCAGAAATGTATCAGGAAGAGTTATTTTTGTTAATTCTGAGGGCACAAGATGTGGAGTCAAACAGCAGTATCATTGTCTGTGTATTTGCTTATAAGGAGACATGGAGTCAAACAGCACTGCTCTCTTCCTGTGTGTCAGTGTGTGGGTTTGCTTATAAAGAGACGTGGAGTCAAACAGCACTGCTCTCTTCCTGTGTGTCAGTGTGTGGGTTTGCTTATAAGGAGATGTGGAGTCAAACAGTGTCAGTGTGTGGGTTTGCTTATAAGGAGACGTGGAGTCAAACAGCACTGCTCTCTTCCTCTGTGTCAGTGTGTGGGTTTACTTATAAGGAGATGTGGAGTCAAACAGCACTGCTCTCTTCCTCTGTGTCAGTGTGTGGGTTTGCTTATAAGGAGATGTGGAGTCAAACAGCACTGCTCTCTTCCTGTGTGTCAGTGTGTGGGTTAGCTTATAAGGAGATGTGGAGTCAAACAGCACTGCTCTCTTCCTGTGTGTCAGTGTGTGTGCCTCATGTCATCTTGCCTTGCTGATCAGCCTGCTTGTTTCAGCTTGAAGCACATAAGAAGCCGGTGGTTGTAATAACCCTGACGTAATTCCTAGGCTTTGTACTCCATTTCCTTTGGGATGAATGATTACAAAACACCCACCAGTAATGCATTGTGCCACACTCTTATTTCCTTTGGATAGGGATGGCCAGAAATTACGAGCTTTATCTCACTCCGCCTGCTTCTCATACAAAAATATCTCCAGTCTCAGTGACAGATTTTGATATGTATGTGAAATGATATTATTTTTGGAAAAAAAAAAAAAGCCTTAATTTCCTTTTCAGTCAGACCCTTAAAAATTGCCTTCAGTAGGAGAGCATAGGGGCTCGATTTGCTCTTCAACCTGATGTTGAAGGTGACCCTCTCCTGCTGATCCATGTTTGCTGAACCTGATGTATTTTTCATTTGCATTATTTATTCATTTGGCAGATGCTTTTGTCCAAAGTGACTTACAAGCGAGGTGGATAGGACATTACAGCCATACTGTCAACTGTCAGGGAATCACCTGGACTTAAGTGCAGCTAGGCTGAGCTTCCGAAGGGCCAATAACAAGTGCAAGTTAGCATCAGTGCAAGAGCTATACAGTGCACCACAAATGTACCAAGAACCCAATAAGAGAGCTATTTAAAGACAAGAACCAAGAAGAGCATTCATGATACACAAGAGACCAGTTAATGGACCTCAGATGAAGATAGAACAGGCTGGTCACTGGTGACTTAGTACAGCTGTTCCTGGAAAAGATTGGTCTTGAGGCATTTGAGAGGGGTTCTAAAGTCCAGACAACATTTAATACACAATCAGGAAACTCAGAATTGTGGAATGGGTGCAAGTAATAATGTTTGCAGTAGCAAAGTCCTCTCCCAGGGCTCTAGGGCAATGTTTCTCAACCTGGTCCTTGGAGACCCCCAGATGGTCTACGTTTTTGCTCCCTCCCAGCTCCCTGCCAGACAGTCCGCAATGGGAGCTGAGAGGGAACAAAAACTTCACTGTCTGGGAATACACTGAGTAACTAATAAACTAATAAAACTAATAAACTAATTTTTCTGTACAGATTATTTCAGGCTTGGTGTTTTGAGAGAGGTATTGTGCCAGTAACCAAAGGATAGCCTCCCTGATGTCTCTCAATCCTGGTCTGTTTGTACCAGAATGCTCTGAAATTTACTTAATAAATCTCCCCCATTCCACCTCTTAATTGTGTTTACCTCAGTTTTGCCTTCAGCAACTTTGTTAATCATGAACAAATCACTGAGGAAATCTGAGAGTCCCAGCAGGCGGGTCACTGATCCCTGACAAGTAAAGAAAGATCTCATTGTTTCTATTTTCCATCCCACTTGCATTTCGTGGGCCGTTTGTTCTCTGGACACAGAGGACACCACTGCCCAGACCGGCTGCTGTTTTTTGTACGGCAGAGGGCTGTTTCAGTTTTGGCGCGTTTTTTTTTTTTTTTTATTAATTTCATGGTTCTTTAACCTGTTTTTTTCTTGCAGTTTGTCTTGAGCATGGCTAGGTACTGTACACGTAGCAGGACCCCAGAAAAAGGGTGGAAAAGGGCTGAAATCACTGAGCGGGGGAAGGAACACCAAGGAACACACCAGAGAGATGAGAACAGAACAATTCAGTGATCCAGTGACAATCCCATGTCACATCCAAAGTTCCAGGCTAAGCCCCTGATTAGGTCTGCTCTTTCCCACAAAAGAAGGGTAGCAATAGTGACTTTACAGTGTGCATCATATCAGAGCATTTGCTCCTTGGCCTGGTCTGAGGGAAAAGTTGGACAAAAAAATCCCTGATGCTGTGTTTATATTGCCATGAGAACTGCGGGCAAGGGTAGGGTGTTTGCAGACAGGTACCCGCAAGGGCCGGCACGTGGATGTGGGAACCCGTCGTTTCTCACAGCCTGTTGCCTGCCCCTCCCCATCTGAAGTACCACTGTCTCTTAAAACATTTTCAAAGCAGGTAATACATAAGGCAGAGCCCACTGTTAAAACAAAAGCTTAATTCTTCATTTCATTATTTTTATTGTGGTCATTTAGACAGCCTGTACATCGCGATAGGCTGTCGTCTTGCTTATAGTTTTGAATTCAGAAAGCAAATGCCAAGACTAAGCAAAGTCGTAGTGCTGCAGTTTTCTGGTAGGCCGATGCAGGATTCTTCCTGGCCAATGAAAACGCAGCTCGAATGGCGCCTTTCTCTGCCTTACCACTCAGGCACGATCTGTGCTGTTCTCAGGTTACCAAGGTAGGACTCGGAGAATAACAGAGAATAGACGCAGGTTGAATAAGGGATTTATTAGCTTCCTTGGTGCGTTATATTTGAGTTCCTGTTTATATAAGGTCTTAGTTTTGTCTTAAAGGGCCAAGCTCCTTTTTTTCTTGATCTTTCTTTGTTTGAGATGCACAAACACCCCAAGTCTGATGGTCGCACTGAGCTCTCAGTTTATTCAGGGCAATTACACTTTGAACAGGGCTGTGCAGTGAAAAGTTTTCCACTATAAACTATGTGCTAAATAGTAGCTGAATATTACGTAAAGCAACATAATGCCATGTGCAATGTGTGAGTTAACGAGTGCTGAAAGTACTGTGAAGGTCATTTAGGCACGTCGTTTACGCCTCGAAATGATTTAGAATTTGAAAATGCACACAGCTCATGTTCCAGAACTGGAGCCTTTGTGAGTTTTCCCGCTGTTGTCAAAGGGCTTTGTGAGGGTGACTTACCAATGGAAAGAAAGACAATCTTTCACCCTTCGTCAGGCCTGTCGCACTGAAAACTGTCAATGAAGGAGGTGATTCCTCCTCTTTTTGGGCTTTTTAGGGAGCACAGTTAGGGATGAGTTAACAACCAATACGAGGCCACTCCCCGGCTAAATCACCATGGCAACTAGCGCCACAGCCAAAATGTCTTTCTTTACCCCCACTGAATTGGAATTCCTTTGTGTGTAGGTGTGTGTGTGTTGGGGAGGGGTGATTGTATTTGTGTGAGAGTGTTTTTATGAGCTTCAGCTGTTACAGAATACCTGAGCGGGGGCATCTTTGTAGGGACTCGGCTAAAATGAACCCAGCTGTGTGATCGAGCAAGTGGTCCTGTTATTGTGCTGGATGCCGCTGGAGCTGAATGATGCTACTGGCTGGAGATTAAAGAGCTCCATTGCCCTATTTCAGAGCATCTGTGCTACTGGCGGCCTGGGGCAGCATGTTCACTGGCCGGAGAGCAGCTCCGGAAGTTGGAAAGTACACGTATGAGTATGTGTCTCACTAGTTCTACACGAAGCCCTTGTTTGAAGTGTGTGTGATCTTTTCTGCCCACCACTTTTCTGGCCATCCACTACCAGCACAAAAATTATGGACCTTGATGAAAAAATCAAAGAGACTAGAAGACCCATCTGTTCCATCTAATGCTCTATAGCCTGAGATCTGTGATCCATGCTCTCCTGAAGTCTCTTCTTAGCGCTTGTCTCTGACTGAATAGCTCCAAAGCTGACGAGTTCAGGTCCATGCAGTAAAAATCCAAGCCAAGATTTTGTTTTAACCGGCCAGTTGAGTATAAAGAGTCACAGTCACAGAGTACTCAACTCGCTGGTGGAAACAAAATCTTAGTCTGGATTTTTACATTTGAGACCGAAACTTTCCACTAATGAATAGCTAGCTCACTGAGTCCTGGCTACGTGGTGTACTCCATAGCTCTTGCTTCACTGCTGACCTGTTTCTGGTCATTCACTGGAAGCTCAGCCTATCTGCTTTTGTGTTTCGCTGGCCCATTGACCACTATATGCTGGTGATGCATATGGTTCTCACCTGTAGGTCACCACGGACAGAACAAATGTTACATAAATAAATGTCCAAGATAAACACTCACCGACTAGCAGACCTAAAGAAGCTGCTTAGATGAGTCCGTCCCGCCGTGGTGTTTTTGGGGATTTCTGCGGGGCACCTGTGCTGCCATAAGAATCCCGTACTAGCTCATTATTCATGCTTTACTGATACAGGATCCACAGCGTCTTTGCAGGCCGCTCTGTCGGTGCTGTGTGTCGTTTGCTGACAGGAGACGCTGCAGCTGAAAGTCATGCGCACTGGGCAATGTGTCATTCATCCCGAGCTGCTCAGAGTCGCACAAACACAGAAGTGGAGATACGAACCGCTCAAGTCCCTGCTGAAGTACGGACGCAGCCGGGGTGAGTGAATACTGCCGGCAGACTGACTGATTCGGGTCGCGGGGACGCCTTGCATTCAGACCCTGGCATCGCATTACTGCGGCCCACTTTCTCAGAATCGCGCTGCCCCTCTCTGCCGGCCGCATGTTTGCATTTCCCAGGCAGCTGCTCACTGCGGTACTGTGTTTGCCCAGAATAAAAGGAAGCCTACTGTCCCGGCTATCTAGGCGAAGAACATCATAGTCAGCAGGTTCACGGTGACTTTCTGTGAGAAGCACCTTTCTCAGCGTCAGGCCGGATCACAGGGTTCTTTTGGCTCTTTAACTGAAGTTTTCTTGTTTTTATACCTTCTGCCCATGGCTGAGATTACATTACAGCAGACATATTGGGGCCTATTACTCATTCCCAGTCACATGCTTAAATTATCTCTATAAAATCTCATAATCTCTGTTTATTTTAGTTGTCATAGTACCATTCTTTCTCTTGAATGAATCCCACTGTCCGGGTATCTGTGTGAAAGAATGGAACCACTACTGCACTGATGCTAGACAGTATCGCCGTGAGTTAGTGAGCTGCAGGCAATATGTAAAGGTGCCGATTGGCTGTGGGGGCCCAGGTGATGCTCAGCTCCCCGCAGGGCTCAGCCAGCCCAGAATTGTCACTCTCATGAACGCGTGTGGAAATCAGTGCCTAATGGTGCAGCGTCCATGGGGAAAAGGCCCACCCATCTTTCAGCTGCTTATCTGCAACTCGGTCATGGGAAAACCTGTTTTCTCTGAATGATGTTTAAATTTATTACTTGATTTATTGTATCTTTTGCATTCATATGAATTCCAAGTCAAATTCTTGTCATTATCAAATAATCAATCTATGATTTACACACCTAGTCATTAAATGTGCGCTTATTCATTTCAGCTACTGTACTACTAACATTATGCTTACTTTACTGAATGTGTTACTAACTTTCATACTATACTAGTCCTAAAGCTTTATGTAACAAATGTCTTTGTGATGCCATCGTGTTACAGTTGGTTACGTCGGCTACAGTGACACCCGAGAAGGTAAAGATTTTGACAGTTAAAAATGACAAATAAAACCAGAACCACTGAAGTATGAAACAAATCCCATTAGAAGCACTTTATCCTCCCCCCCACCCCCGGACAAAGAAGGCAGCCTGACCAGCGTCCCTCTGCCGAGTCGATCCTTCTGCCCGCGTGCACAGGAGGAATGTCTGACCAATCAGGCGCCCGGCCGTCGGCCGGAGAGAGGCCGCTGCCTGTGCTGCAGTGCATCACCTCCCGGGGGAGCAGGCGGGATGCAGGCCCCCCACCATGCTAACCCCGCAGAGGGGTGGGGGGAAGCCCCTCAAATGCCCATCCCTCCCGCTCCAGCGTTCAAGCAAAATAACAGTTTCCTGCGTCAGTTTGTGGCTTATGATATAAATTGATATGAATAAATAGATATGCCACTTGGGGTTAATATCTGAGGCAAAACGCTGCACATCCCCTGGTATCTCTTTACGTCTTTCTGCTCTGTGTGAGAAGGAGAGAGGGGGTGAGAATCTTCATTCCGCTATTTTGGGCTGGGCTGGGATGGGATGGGCTGGCAGCGTGTGCAGCAGTGTTGGGACCCAGCAGTCCTGTACCAATTCGAAGCCCCCTCCCCTTCCAAAACAACACTCATCTTACACCACAATGCGGACGGAAGATTCTAGCCAGAGAAGACCAGTTATAATGTAGAGACAGCTACAATAGCGAAATGCTAACTGCTGTGAGGGACGTGGTGTCGCTGTTGTGCAAAAGAATGAGGTTAAATTCTTCTGGATTTATTTGTTTTTTGTTACAAGCAGGAACCCAGACTAGAGCGTTGAGTGCAGACGACAGTTACATTGCCCATAATAGCTAACCGCAGTCGAATACAAAGACATACCAAATTACCAGGTGTAAGGCCTTTGCACACCAAGTCCAAAATATTTGTGTACGTTTTTAATCTGATAAAAATCGTTACGCACATTGTGAAAATTCACAATATGAGACAAAGTGGAGTCGTCAAGAAGGATGATTTCGTGGCCCTCTCTCCTGGCTCTCAGCAGGCATTTATCAGCTAATAAAATTAAATCAAATCCTATCCGTGTGTATTTGCCTTTTCAGCCTGCGTGACGTGTTCTGAAAAATGATTGGGTCACACTTTATTATGAAAAAGTATCCCTCAGCAGCAGTTGAGCTGACATGATGTGTGCTACAGTGCTATCGTCTCCCTTCTGGCCTCATACGGCAGGTGGCGCCCTGAGATCCGCGCCCTGCCAGCTTATGTGACAAACTTGGCCATAGTTCCTCCATCAGGCCCTGGCAGGTCTGTGTGTCGTCTTGCCTAGAAGGGGCAATGACAGCAGAGGGTCTGGCCCCTGGCCGTCTAAGGCTGCCCAAAGAGCTCAGCTACCGTCAGCCTGCACAGGTTTTATCCCTCGAGGGTGAACGGGACCGTGCCAAACTCTCCATCCCTCACGCTAAACTTCCATCCTAGAATGTCCGGTTTCCGGCTCGCCTTTTTGGAATCGCCAGTGTGCTGCTTTTTGTTCTAGTCAGTCATCTTTCTCATTACTTAAATGGCAGAATTATAAGCTACATCTGAAGGTTTCTGCCCCGCAGTTAAAAAGGACCAATAACTGGACCAGTTAATGCTGGGGAATTTTTTGTAACAGAACCATGAATACAATGTTTGGGTCCAAGTTTACTTGAAATGATGTTCTGGACTCAGTTCATAGCTCTGCTTCTTATCAGCATGTTCAGACACCTGCACTGAATCTCAGCCTTAAAGTCAAACCACTTTCTGACAGCCCTAACTAGGTTCCCCCGAGGAGCCACAATTCATCTCCCACACAAATACTTTATAGCTGTCGCTTCCTTCTGTGGTTCAGTTTCAGATGGCCTTAAGGAACAGGAAAATTTTCTTCATGGAGCAGGACTGTGCATTACAGACAGGGGTCTTGAGTCAATCAAGGCGGGGAGGGTTAGGGTTGGTGTTGATGGAATATGTTTCTACTCAAGCATTCAAAGACTGTCAGGGTTAGATGACAGACTGGGATCATTATCTGGGGGCACCCTAGGGTGGGCATGACTCTGTGGGTATATGTCAGCTCACACCTAGCAGCTTAGAGGTTCCAATCCTTCCCCCGCTCTGACAGCTGCCGTGTTCTCCCCATGCTGCGTAGGTTTTCTCCAGGGACTCTGGTTTTTGTCTAAAGACTAAAAGCAGTTAGGCTGATTAGCAACTTTAGTTGGCCGTACTATGCGGGTACCTGTGCATTGGCGCCTTTTGATGGACTTGCACGCCACCCCAGATATATCCTTGCTTCATGATGTGTGCCGCCTGGGATAGGGTCCCCCCCACCCTACTACCTTGTACTATAATTGGTTACAAGAAGTATGAATGGATGTTTGCTCTTTGGTTAAAGGATTTGCATTCCATTCCTTTTATTTTTATATAGCGCCTTTAACATAAGAGTTACCCCTAGGAGCTGTACGTCACTGAGACAGAATAACGGGGAAAAGGGAGGAAAAAGAAATGAAAGAAACATAAAAGAAGGCCAGATGACAACAGAGGTCGAGGAACCAAGGCCGACTGGCTGCCCACCCCACCCCGGGCATGCTAACATTTTTATTAACTTTCCCTCAAAATCCACTCAAAGACCTCGTGGCTGACGGTCACTATTTCTGTTGTGGAATCGATGGCTCCGTGATTGGAAATGGCTAGTCTCAGGTCTCAGAATCAGGTCGGTGACTTTTTGGGAACTCCTTTGCAGGACAGCGCGACATGAGAAAATGGGGAGAAGAAATGAGTTTGAAGTTTCAAACATTTTCAATTAACAACGAATTCATTTTTGAATTCACTGATTGATCTGGACCCCCTAGGAGGCACTCGGGGAAAAGCAGGCACTTTAGTTACAGTGTCAGTAACTGGTTACAGTCTCTTCAGCTGATCATTTGGCTTCAGATCGACGACATTCCTATAGCATACAAAATCCGCTCAGTAGAGAGCTGTTTTCATCTCCAGAATTTTTATAGGCCTCGTCTCATTAGCAGAGACTGTCATCTCCTCCACATGCATATTTCATAATTACATTTATTTATTTAGCAGACACTTTTATCCAGAGCGGCGTACAGTTCAGAGAGCAGGGTCAACCTGTCCCAGTAGTGGATGAGGTTAATGGCTATGTTCAAGGGCCCTACAGTGAAATCACTCACAGGATTCCAACCGGACCACCTCCCAGTCACAGGTGAAGCATCCTAACCCACTGAACCAAACACAGTAAACATCTGCCCGCCCTAATATTAAACATATATTTTTTCTCTAAATTGCGTGCTATTTCGATTTGGTGCACCCTCTCGCTCAGATCCATAAGGAAATGCCATTAACAAGCCAAACACTTCAGGAGGAAGTACAGATGAAACTGCATTGAGCAGATTATGCTCGCAATCAGTCTACTTAGCATCATCAAGGCGATCAGTGTCAAATCAGTATTTATTTATATAACACATTTAAAAACAGCCCCAGCAGACCAAAGTGCTGCATAATTTGACAAAATCAAAAACTTGTGAAAAAGAAAAAATAAATAAAACAAAAACAAATCTGAAATGGATTAAAATAGAAATAAATATGTAAGTCACTTAATAATAGTGGGTGCTGGGCTTACATTTGTCTTTGTATTTATGTGCATTTATTTTGCTCAAACGCTTATCTTGATGTTGTGTATTTTAATTGCTATTATTCTGAACCCATTTCAGTGATATTTTTACATGAAAATGTGGGTAAAAGGACATTATCCCAAACGAAATACTCTGACCGTTACTCTGCTCAGCGAACTTATCCACCCTTACTAGAATTATTAAAGCCTATATTCTTTGCTGAGTAAAACAGAGGCATAGTAATAGTTGGGAGTATTTATTTTGCAGCAGGAAGTAACTCCTTTTTGTTCAAAATTTGTTCAATTCCTAAAATCACCCAGAGCTTTAATATGACCTTGCATTTGGAAGGCAGGTTATTGCACAATAAGGGTGCTGAAGAGAAAAACAGTTGCTTTTATTAATGATCAACTCAGTACTCAGTACATATGATGTGTGTGGGGGGGGGTGTTCCCAGCATTCGAAGCAAGTAACACACCAGAGGTTTTTGTAAGGGCTTTCTCATGGAAACTGGGATCATCGGCCCCTGGAATTCTCTGTAATCCTGAATGATTTAGTCGTTTGGCTGGAACGTCAACCTGTTTTTGTGAATGTAGCAGTAAAGCCAGCTGGCCGCTCAGTGTGCGTATATGTGTCTCTAGGAGACAAGCTGAAGGAGTAGGTCAATGAGGTTCCCGCAGCTGATCGCAAGGCCGGCCTGTCAGAGAGAGCAGCGAGCGATCCCCTCCTCTGGTAGGACATCAAAGTAGGCCAAGGTCGGCTCTCCACAGCCAG
>JAODKN010000114.1:14749422-14761045 GCA_026774425.1 Petrocephalus zakoni
CTGGCAGATCCCTTGTCAGTTTCCAGTACTGGCAGATCCCTTTTCAGTTTCCAGTACTGGCAGATCCCTTTTCAGTTTCCAGTACTGGCAGATCCCTTTTCAGTTTCCAGTACTGGCAGATCCCTTGTCAGTTTCCAGTACTGGCAGATCCCTTTTCAGTTTCCAGTACTGGCAGATCCCTTTTCAGTTACAGCATCCGTATTGTATTTCAGAACCCAGCTGTGCTCATTTGGTATAAAAAAAAAAAGTGGCAAAAAATTTGATTCACCTAATTTGTTGGATGAAGTCGGCCACTAATTGCTGCATGTTGTACCTACAGGTTATGGGGCTATTCCTTGGGGTACTTTTTGCTCTGTAAATATTCCTTGTGTGACTTACTGTAGCATAACAGCCTCTGCACCTCTGTCAGTCATTGCCATCGATATCTAACAGTTATTACTGCATGATAATGGAAGTGGAACCCGTCCGGTCCCCAAGTCACGGCTCACACAGACGGAGCAGCTAATTAAAGGGTGCGCTTTGCTGTGTGACCTCTGAGTGGCGCTGTGGCAGGCATAGGTTCCCGGCATTGTTTTTGTGTATGTGTGCTTGTGAGACCCGTTTGGGGGAAAAAGCCTGGCTTGCAGTTATGAATTATACGATACATATTCTCATTTTCTGCCAAAGGTGTTGGCTGACTTATAATATAATAACTGTTGCTGCTGTGTTATGTTCTGACGATGCCAACCCTATTCCAAGAGGTCTGGGAAATCGCACAGCCTCATTCATGGCTCCGTTTGTACCTTGCCGGGGCGGGGGGGAACTGATCCATTGTTTGTCTCTTTTTCAGTATGAATTTAAAGCAAAAAACATCAAGAAGAAGAAAGTGAGTCTGGTGGTGTCTGTGGATGGAGTGAAGGTGGCTCTGAGGAAGAAGCAGAAGGTGAGTCTGGTGGTGTCTGTGGATGGAGTGAAGGTGGCTCTGAGGAAGAAGCAGAAGGTGAGATCTGGCTGGTCTGGGAGCAGATCGAGGCCGAGACGCAGCCGCGACCCTTCGGCGATTCGCCTTGCAGACAGTGACCCTGTTCAGCATGCCGTATCTAGCTAGTGCTCGGAAGGAACGTTCACGTTGTCTTTGTCGTTCTCTATGCTGTGAAGCGATGGATGACTGTACTGCAGCCTCACGAATGCAGAAATTGCAGTAACGGTCTTCGGTTCATCTCTGCAGAGGAAAGAATGGACCTGGGACGAGAGCAAGATGCTAGTGATGCATGACCCTATATACAGGTTTGTCGTATGACCCGTTACCCCAGTGACATGTATATAGTCAGTCATCTCCCTGAGAAACTTGCCAGTAAAATCAAATTTAAACACTGAAAGCCACATTCTGCATCCATCTGTAATTTACAGTCTAGCTCTGATGATGCACATATATGGGATGTTAATTATTTCTGCATGATGTAACATTCTCCACTATTTCATTAAGTTATATAGAGAGCATATATGAATAATACATATAATTTGACAGAATGACATTAAACTTTAAGATGCTGCATGGTTATTGGGACCCAAATAAAGCGCCATGATTCAATGGCCTTTGTGTGCGATTTCGGCGAGGCAACGGCCGCTTCCCCTTCTCTAGCGCTGCCTCTCTGAATGCGTCATTGTTTTGCAATTTAAAGCCTCTTTGTAATGTTCAAAATTTACAAAAATCCATGCATTCAGTTAAAAGAATCTCCAATGTAAAACCAGCATATTTCAGTGTTTTTTAATTAATTATTTGCAACAAACTGGCACCATTGAAGAACACCCCGTCTGGCCTTATGGCTGTTGCAGCAAATGGAATAATGGTTACCCTTCAGCCCAAAAACGAGTAAGCCTGAGGTCAGCCAGCACCCTTTGCCCAGTGAGCGGCTGCAGTTAAGGGCTAATTTATTTCCTGGCCACGGGATTCAAACCCATGACCTTCCAGACATGGGCAGAGCGCCCCTAACCTACTGAGCCCGCCACGGGACCAGTGACTCATTCACAAAGTGCAGTTTGGGCATTCTTTTTAAGGACAGAAAGGAATGCTCCAATATGCCACAGCTTACAGTATACTCTGGTCTAGGACAGCCAGCTTCAGGTGTGAATAAACAAAGCGGAAGTCTGCCTTAAAATACGGAAAATGCTTCTTGTGTGGAATACTACCGGTCAGGTGTTCTCTCATGATGGCAGCATTTCTGAGTTCCCAGTTTCAGGTGTTACCTCGCTCCAGTTGCATTCCCAACAGGTGCATAGTAACAGTAGCATGGTAACGTTGTTAGCATTGTGGAACTCTCGCTTTTCAAAAACCTGGGACTGGTATCATTATGGTATCATTATAGGGTTATAGGAAGAAATACTCATGTAGGAGGCACCAATGTACAGTAGAGACTTGGCTCTTTGTAGGGTGCTGACCCCCCCAGGAAGACAGGAGCTCAGGACAAGCCCCCCCCCCCCCCAGGGCCGGTGTTCCCGAGCACGTCCTTCACCCGGTTTGGTCATTAGAGTGCCCATGTCCTAACTGGATGGCCAACTGCCAACTCAGCAGAGGGTCAGTATGATGTAAAATAAAGATTTAGGCCCCCACAGAGTTCTGCTTTAATTCCAGGGACTATTTCTGGTTGGGGACTTTGAGGGGTCTGCCTAGGGCTAAAACATGAATCACTGCTAGTAATCTTCTCATTCCTGGAACAGACCATTTTTCAGCTCTTCTGAGAGATTTGCACACCAGTTACCTGCGAGGGCGCTCTTCTTAGTCACAGAACTGCTGTTAAATGCGGTAAACATGCTGCAAATATGTCCAGTCATTTCCCCATGTGATGATATTGTCTGGATACAGCATTGGCAGCACTTGCATGAAGAATGCGGTCCATTATTTGCTGGAAGGGGACCAAGGAGCCGCTCAGTCTGAATGGAAGCAGAACCCAGTGTGGAAAAGACAGAATTACCCTTAGGTGTCTGAGTGTAGCCATTTGCCAAATTAGACTGAGCCCTCCCAAAAAATTCAACAAAGCATCGATTCAGGAGATACTCATGATTTTATTATTTTTTTTCGTAGTTTAAACAGAATCAAAGTGGCTTACCTAGTTTTGGGACCAGCACCACGAGCCTGTTTCTCAGTGGGCTGGGACACAGAGTATCAGTGCTGGGCCCAGTTGCTCCAGGGATCCAGTCTCACCATGTTCTCTGATCCTCACAAAAGCATCTCCTGCATAAACACGTGTAAATGAAACTGCCCCCGGCACTATGAGACTGCTTGATTACAGTAACATTATATTCCGTTCTTAGCAGAATGCGTATTCTGGCAGCGAGTACCGGCAGGACGTCAGCTGGGCTCCGCAGACGACTGGCACAGGCTTAGAGGTTTGGGAAGTTCTGGCCCCAGCTGCTGTTTCTGTGCAGCCGGTAAAACAGGAGGAAGTTGACATGACATATCTGGTGGCCATTTCCTGGGCAGTCTGCCGGACTTCATCGTCTGCCTCCGTAGGACATCGTGTGACCTTCAAGAGCCTTTGACATTTGGCTAGTAATTTAGAAGCAGATATTGGGAGTAAAATGGGGACTTTGTCTCGGAGTGCAGGGGACATGTAATTTAGCCGTTTTATTATATTATTTCATTGTCTGTCTTGGGCTCAAAGTAAATGCAGCTACTTCACCACTCCCGGTGATTGTCATGGTTTGGAGGGCAGATGGAGCTCTGGCAGCTTTGGACCTTTCCCGCAGTGTTCTTTAATAAAGGTAGCTTACCAAGGCTACATTAATTCAATGAAACGGATAACAGCACTTGGAATCTGGTTACTGGGGACATAAAAAAAGAGCTCTCTAAACAGAACAAGGCGCAGGTGGATGGAGTCACCATGGATACTCCCAGTCACATGATGGCGTTCTGCCCTCATACCCAGCATGGATCTCCATGCTTGATGAAGTAAAGCCAGAAGGAATGCGAGCACTGCTGTGTTCAGGAGGCAGATGAGGGCATGGAGATAAAGCGAGCACGGACTCCAGTGGTCCCAGTGCCTCCATGCTCACTGGGTATGGAGTACCTCCCTACCTGACGCTAGCTAGATATCCTGCAGAGCTCCAAGCCTCATAATTAAAAGCCGTCCCGTCCGCGGCACGTCGAGACACACTACTGCAGAGGCAGTGTTGCCAGTGGTAACGTAAAATGTACTGAAACTCGACAATGAAAATGTGGGTTTCATTTTTCCTACTTATGAAAAAGGTCTTGCAACCCCTTGCCTCCTGCAATGTACACCAAATACCAAGATATTCAAAGCCTTTTATTGGGTCCAATGATGGTCACTCTCTCAGGAATTATAGACTGCCAGGAACACAGCACATTGGTCTGTATCTATGTCGCAGGTTAATACGTGTACAATGATGCCATATCTATAGACCCACTAAAAGAAAACAAATATTTTTAATATCTAATTTCAGGATATTTTACGTATCTCACGATTCTCAAGACCTTAAGATCTTCAGCTACATTGCCCGGGATGGAGCCAGCAATTCCTTCAGGTGCAACGTGTTCAAGTCCAAGAAAAAGGTAGTGAGATTCTGCAGCGCTGCGTCGCAAAGAGCGAGAATGGACATTGACTGATAGACGTGTCAACCGGCCATGCCAGACCCAGGCCATGCGTATCGTGCGGACGGTGGGCCAGGCCTTCGAGGTTTGCCACAAGCTCAGCCTGCAGCATGCGCAGCAGGGCGTCGACGGGCAGACGGGCAGCGCCAGCGACAAGGTGGCGGACGAGACTTTGCGGGACGGTGAGGATGCATAAATATACTGTATTAATTACAATGTAACTTACCAGCACATGCTGGGCAGTACAGTATGAATGATAGTGCAAGTGCCAGGTCAGGTGACTCATCCGCCAAATAATGACTTCAGGAAGAGCTGAGCTTGAACCAAAACACCCTGTGGCCCCTCAGATACTATGGCCAGGAGTCTGCGTTTCTGGTCTGGTCTGCTAGGTCTGAAGCTCAGACTGCAGGGCAAAAATTGAGAACCGAGAACCTTTTGCTCCAGATCGGTATTTCCCAACCAGGTCCCCGGGGCCCCCAGACAGTTTTTGCTCTCTCCCAGCTTCCCGGGAACAAAAATGTGAACAGTCTGGCAGAGAGCTGGGGGGGAGCAAAAACGAGGACCGTCAGGGGGTCCCCAAGGACCAGGTTGGGAAACACTGCTCTAGATCAAGGCAAGTGCTACAGGTTAACTTTTCATGGTCAGTGTAACTTTGTGAAAAATTTAAATGGCTAGTTTTAGCAAACCCATGCTGTATCATACTGTGCGACATGCTTATGCTAGAATTAGTCCACTAGCATATATCTTAACCTGTAGTAATTGGTAGCATTAGAATGGTAGCAATCAAAATCGTTCTGTGTATTACTAATTGTTGAGTTGTAATTAAACTTACATTGTTAGCATCAGCGTAACAGTGTTTTTGCAACGCCATGCATGGCCTGTTACACACTCTGGTGTTTGTGTGTCACAGGCTGTCCCTTGAATGGGGCGGAGCCAGACAAAGCAGGCGGCAAAGGGGCGGAGTCCCAGGCAGGGGCGCTGTGTGAGCAGGCCGTCAGTGAAATTCTCCAGAGCCTCGCAGAGCTGAACGTCGTAAAATCCAGCTATTTCCTTCCTGAGAAAAACGTCCAGGTGATTCTTGCAGGCTGCTTCGCTGTGATGCAAAGGTGTTTGCCTTTTTGATGTCAATGCCATTATCGATTCTTCTTATCAATTCGATTCTTTTTCGATTCCCTTATCAATTCCTGATCAAAGTAAAATAACTAAATATTAATTTATCACTGATTATAATTTTGTGGATATGTAATTAGACTAAATTAGACTTCCATATTTGTAAAATAAAAACAGTAGTCCTACGCAGTTTTCAGCACCAAAAGCAGCTGTTTTATTTGCTGTCAGAACCGAATCTCGTCCTCCGCATTAAACTTGTACAGCGTGGACAGCGAGCGTAAATGGGGTTTGTCTTTCCGGAGCTGCCTCAGAGGAGCTAGTGTTCTCACCCTGTCTGTCATCTTCTAAAATTAATTAGGTTAAGGTACCATAGTTAAAGTTACCTGCGTCTATGGAGACCACAGAGCGCTAAGAGTTGAACACATGGCATTCCTGGAATTGAATGCTGCGTTGAGAGCTTAAATGTTTAAGCATGTTGCTTGTGTTACCACCCTTGCAAGTTTAAACGGCTTTGCACTGGTTACAAACTGCACAACAGTCGCCTTTCCTACTAAAATGCAACCACGCCTTGGACCTCTTCTTCCGCTCCATGATGTAGAATTTAAGTCGCGGCGTGTGACTTTGTGTGACGTAATCCCGCAAAACACGGGGAAGTCTGGAGGAATCATTAGAAGAATTGATAATGCCGGAGGTGCCAAATTCCGATGCATCGCAACAATTAAAACCGGTTCTAAATTGGTTTAGTAGTGATAGACAAAATTACGCTTCCATTTTCTCTATTTTCTGACCCCACTAGTTGCTGCTCTCTGTTCAAAAAAGGGCACAAAGCATAGCCCAAAGTAAACCTATATCACCATCTAGTGGGGTAAAAAAAATACAGCAAATGGTTCATGAAGTGTAATTTTGGCCTTTACTAGTTTAAGGTGCCACTCTGGTTCCAGCATGTTTGCAAGTTCCCTCCGTGTTTATGTTGATTTCTTCCAGATAATCTGATTAGGCCAGAGACATATTGTCAGGTGAATTGGTCTCTAAATTGCTCTTGGTATGTGTGGGAACGTGTGGCCAAAAATTGACCAGCATCCCATCCAGGCTGCGGCCTTATTCCCGTTGCTGCCTGGGATATGCTCCAGGCACCCCCCACTACCCCGTACCATCATTGGTTAGATGGATGAGTGGATGTTTATGCTATTGATGATCAAAAGTTTCATTTGGTAAGCTTCACTTGGTAAGCTCAAAGTTTTCATTATTCACTATTTCTACTATGGAACTGACAGGCTTGTCTTGCTGGTGTACGTAAATCTAACTATACCTGTGTTTGCTTTACAACATGTCTGCTAAAGGCACCCTTGATCCAAACAGAATGTCAAACAAGGCCAGCACTGCCGGGGCAGTCCCAGTCACGACTGATGTAAATATCATCAGCCCATAGTGAATAATAATAATGATAACAATAATAATAACAATAACAACACTTTATTGATTACTCGTGAGGAAATTCCCTCCTCACCTACCCCTATCTTGTGCTCTGGCTGTTCTGCCGAGGTCAGGGCTCAAACCAGCAACCTAACAATCATAAGATTTGTGGGTTTACGAAATGAATGAATCATACCTGTTATTGATAGCAGTGGCTGGTTTGGGATCCTTCGTAGCTAAGCCGATTAAAGCAGAACCTTGACAAGCTCCTTCTTGGCGTTGCTGGTGAGAGCGGCCACGCTTTCATCTTGGTTTCTGGCCCCTGTGCTACCCCACGGCACAGTTTGAGTCTGGAGGCGCTGTGCTGTGCCAATGACACGTTTCTGCTCAGCCACTTGACACTGTGCGTAAATGCCGTAGACGGCACGGTACCTGGAAGTTACGTTCCTGCCATATCAGCCTCGTATGTTTTTTCCTGTCATTTTTATTTGAACCGTTTTGGTTGGTTGCCATGCAGCCGTCGC
Organism: Petrocephalus zakoni; assembly: GCA_026774425.1. Taxonomy (NCBI): domain Eukaryota; kingdom Metazoa; phylum Chordata; class Actinopteri; order Osteoglossiformes; family Mormyridae; genus Petrocephalus; species Petrocephalus zakoni. The sequence continues at coordinate 14,757,058 of JAODKN010000114.1, forward strand.
TCTGAAGAAAGGGAATCACGGAAAGTGATACGCGGAATTAGGGAATGGGCGTGTAATCTTGTTTGGGGGGTTAAGGCTTGCGTATTCGTAAGATAAACTGGGTCCAGCTGCGTGAATGTTTCTAAGATGTGCATGTTAACACTAAGCAGTGCCATGTAAATGCACTTTATTCAGCTGCAGTAATCTTCACATTAAGCAGGCTCACCTTGCCAGTCCTGCGAAAATACGTTAATTAACAAGCTAACAAGCACAGGCCGCAGAGGAGCCTCTACTGCTCCCCAGACAGGGACAGCAGCAGCACGGACTTGTTCTGTAGTATAAATACATACTTGGATCTAACCCTAAGGTATGACAGTACTGGTCAGGTCAGGCTGGGCAGCATGCACTGGTATGGCCCGATACTGTCTTCCTTAACTGACCATGTATTACAGAGAATTTATGCTTATTCATGTCTAAGTGCTAATGCAATGTTCAGCTTTCACAATATGACGCTAATAATATTTAGTACTTCAGAGGGCAAATGCTTATGGGAAAGACCGCATAAATCCCTGGATTTTACATGAAATGTATTGTTAGATATTGTTTTTTAATATGGCAAATTAAAAATAAAATCAATTACTGCAGAATCAATATTCAGTATGTAGTGTATATAGTGTAACTGGCATGAGAAATCGTAACCAGGTTACCAGCACCAGGACCAATCACAAGCCCCCACTGCCACCTACTGGTCGGACATGCCAGTGACACCATTCATGGTGTCTTTCATTGGCTCCTGCAGTGGAAACCCAAATCGCACCGGGAGAGTGTGCCAACTCCTCACACACAAACAAACACTTAATATCTCCTCAAAACATTTTTAATTTTTTGGTAATTTCATAGGTTTCTTATCACCAGCTCACATTAATATTTGTTTTTCTTATTCCATCTTCCATTTATCCAGTTATGCCAAATATTTCAATGTTTTGCCCCTACAGATTTTCACATTGAAAAATTCTGTCCCCTTTTGGCTCGGCACATAATTCAAGGTGCCTTGGTATAAAATGGCTTATACTGACCTTCCTTAGAACCCTAGGATCTGCCTAATCTGGTCTTTCTCTAGTCATTGCATCGTCCGCATTAACGTGGTCTTTCCCCTTCCGCATGGAGCATCCACGACTGCACATTGCTGACTGCAAAACACAGTTCGGCACAGAGGAACACTGAGGCAGGCATCTGCCCTGTCAGAAGGTCCCAGCAATCATGCAGAAGGCACATTAACTATGCATGATGTTTGCGTTCACAGGAGTGGCTCGATTGTTCCGCTCATAACAACAAAGAGTCAGGAATACATTTTCCTTTCAACAAGACGGCAGCTATGGCCGATTCCATCCCTTTCATATCTCTCTCAGGAGTACAGTGGGGAGAATTATAAGCTCTATCATATATATATATATATCATATATGTGGAACCTCCGCATTATGTTTCTTCCATTTTTCTTGTATGAATAAAGTCTGAGTTTGATAAAGAACTATGAACCTGATTTCTGTTCTATTCTAATCTTATCCTATGAATAAGATTTCCATTTATGTTTTGCCATTTAAAGTAATATAGTGGGGGGGGGGGATCTTTAGTTCCTCTAGAGCAGCGGTTCTCAAACTTTTCAGTCAAAAGTCCGCATTAGATTTACGTTCAGAGTCAGCGTTCCGGAACAATTTTCAATAACAAAGCGTAATTTCATGAATGAATGAATGAAGAGAAACTTTCGATATAGACACCAGTGTCCATGCAATCACCCTCTTCTAGCTCTTTGTACTCTGGTGACCCCCCTCCCCCCGCCTGTGTGTTTCAGTCCAGCATGGTCTCCCCCAGCAGCCCCACGGTCACCCCGCTGGCTGCGCAGCACCACCTCCAGCTCCTCCAGCACCAGCTGCAGCAGCAGCAGACGCAGACGCAGGTGGCCGTCGCGCAGGTGAGGCCAGCACTGTGGCAGCTCTGAGACCTAACCAATGTCTGCGTGCCAAGGAAGCATTTCCTGTCACATGACACGGCAGCTCACCTTCTTATTAAGACAATTTCATCATTAAAGATGCCCCTTTTATGATTCCAGTTTCTCAGTGATGTGAGAAATTGGGCTTTAAAATGCAGCCAACGGGGAATTGACATGCAGTGTTAGTCACCGACAACTTTAACCTTCCAGGATCCAATAAGCTGTGACATACAGCCAGGGAAGTTAACCAGGCAGTGATTTTAACGGAAAGGCAGTGACTTTAATGGACAGACTGACTTTAGCAGAAAGGCAGGGACTTTAACGGAAAGGCAGTGACTTTAATGGACAGACTGACTTTAGCAGAAAGACAGGGACTTTAACGGAAAGATAAGGACTTTAGGGGAAGGCAGTGACTTTAGCTGAAAGGCAGTGACTTTAATGGACAGAGTGACTTTAAGGGGAAGGTAGTGACTTTAGGGGATAGGTAGTGACTTTAGGAGAAAGGCAGTGACTTTAACGGAAAGACAAGGACTTTAGGGGAAAGGCAGTGACTTTAATGGACAGAATGACTTTAGCGGAAAGGCAGTGACTTTAATGGACAGACAATGAATTTAGGGGAAAGGCAGTGACTTTAGGGGAAAGGCAGTGAGTTTAGCTAAAAGGCTGTGACTTTAGGGAAAAGGCAGTAACTTTAGCGGAAAGGCAGTGACTTTAATGGACAGACAGTGACTTTAGCGGGAAGACAGTGACTTTAATGGACAGACAATGACTTTAGCAGAAAGGCAGTGACTTTAAGGGAAAAACAATAAATTTAGCGGGAAGACAGTGACTTTAGCGGAAAGACAGTGACTTTAGCGGAAAGGCAGTGACTTTAACGGAAAGACAATGAATTTAGGGGAAAGGCAGTGACTTTAAGGGGAAGGTAGTGACTTTAGCGGAAAGACAGTGACTTTAGCGGAAAGGCAGTGACTTTAACGGAAAGGCAGTGACTTTAACGGAAAGACAATGAATTTAGGGGAAAGGCAGTGACTTTAATGGAAAAGCAAGAATGTTTGGCTTCTATTCAGACTAGCAGAACCTGCAACATTAAGAGCATTCGGGCAACATTGAGTGATGTCGGCTAGTCTTGCATTTTGTATTTCTATTTGGACACTGAAACTCATTTACCACTAGGGGGAGCTTTAAGCACAGAAAAAGTAAGTCCTAAGGGTATTCAGAGTTCTCAGAAAGAGAATCCAACCCTAGCATAAAATCGCATGTTACTGACATTTCGCATTTATTATTTATCTTAGGTTTATTGTTTTCAGATGAATAATGTCAAAGAAAATTGGTGCCTGGATTTTTATAGTCTATTATCTTGTCATATTATGCAACAGAAATGGCTAAGGTCGCCGGGATTTTATCTCATTTAAAAGTGCTGGGATTAGATCTGAAGAAGCTTATTAGATTCCCTGTAACAGTCATGCGTATTTATGGGTGCTGTGTGAAAGGCAGGGGTTTGTTGGTGTAATGTACATCGGAAAGTGTTGGTCAGGCACAGCAGAAACCTGGCAGGGTGCGCAGACTGGCACGTTCCCTGAATCCTGCGCAGGCTGGCATGCTCCCTGAATCCTGCGCAGGCTGGCATGCTCCCTGAATCCTGTGCAGACTGGCACGCTCCCTGAATCCCGCGCAGACTGGCATGCTCCCTGAATCCTGCGCAGACTGGCACGCTCCCTGAATTCCACGCAGACTGGCCTGCTCCCTGAATCCCATGCAGCCTGGCACGCTCCCTGAATCCCGCGCAGACTGGCACGCTCCCTAAATCCCGCGCAGACTGGCACGGTCCCTGAATCCTGCGCAGACTGGCATGCTCCCTGAATCCTGCGCAGACTGGCCTGCTCCCTGAATCCTGCGCAGACTGGCCTGCTCCCTGAATCCCGCGCAGACTGGCACGTTCCCTGAATCCCGCGCAGACTGGCATGCTCCCTGAATCCCGCGCAGACTGGCATGCTCCCTGAATCCCGCGCAGACTGGCATGC
>JAODKN010000114.1:14764156-14781676 GCA_026774425.1 Petrocephalus zakoni
GTGTGTGAGTCTGGATAGGCTCTAGACTAGCCCGTGAAGTGTGTGTGTCTGTGTGTGTGAGTCTGGATAGGCTCTAGGCTAGCCCGTGAAGTGTGTGTGTCTGTGTGTGTTAGTCTCGATAGGCTCTAGGCTAGCCCGTGAAGTGTGTGTGTCTGTGTGTGTGAGTCTGGATAGGCTCTAGGCTAGCCCGTGAAGTGTGTGTGTTTGTGTGTGTAAGTCTGGATAGGCTCTAGGCTAGCCTGTGACCCTGTACTGCACAAGCAGCTGGACGCTGGATAATGATGGTTACAATCCATTCATTCACCCATGTTCAGTTTAAGCCTGTGTAATAACAAAACAAATCTAATTTTTTTTCAAGCTCACAAATGACTCATAATTTCAAATTTTACACAGTACTTTTGTCTCTTTCCTGGTAAAGTCATTGTATAATGATAATGATGTGAACTGGTCTATATCCTCCTTTCTAGATGAGCAGGACTCCATATGGGACTCTGTGTCAGTGCAGTCCTTCTCGCTCAACCTGAAGAACCACTTCAGCCTGTTGAAGGACCAGCCCGTCACGTCTACCCCTGCTGGACAGCCAGGGACGGCCGTCCCACTGGTGGACGGCGCCGAATCCTACATCAACCTCCTCAACCTGGAGGCTCCCAGGGAGGGGGATGGTCAAACCAACGGAGGAATTGGAGAGAATGGCCACATTGCGGCGGGCGTGTCCGACATGCCGGAAAGCAATATCGATGCCACAGCCGACCCTCAGACCCTCAGGACCGCGGCTGAGCGGTAAGGTGGCATTTTCCGATGCTGGTTTTCCTGACAGTCATGCTGATTGATCATTATTGCTGTATCTGGGTATCAGTAATTATGAGAGACCTTCGTTACATGCTGCGTGCCCTGTGTATCTGACCACAGCTGCGCAGTAATGAAAGTCAGACGGCGCCACCAATCACGAATTAGCTGGGGACAGCGAAAGTCCCTCGGTGGTCCTGACTGAACCAGAGGACTGTATGCAGCACATTCTGTCAGTTTGTCCTCAGCTGGGGGGCCAGGCCATTATAAATGGGACATTTACATTCTTGCATATTATCCGTCTTCTAGGACCCCAGTGGGAAGGTGGTTTCGATCAGATGTTAAAGCTGGAGGCTTTGTGTTGGGGCATGTACCCCCCCCCACCCCCGTCTCCATTTCTTCTGTGGTCCATTTCACAGTTTAAACTCAAAATTTGACAGATCCTTTACATCCCATAATGCCCTGCACATTTTATTTGAGAGCAGGACAGTTCATTACCTACAGTACATTCATCATTACTGTCTTTGAGTCGAACGCCTGCTCGTGTCGCGGACACTTAATTGTTACGAGAATAGCTTCCTCGACATATGCGGGCAGTGCTGGCGTCCAGGCGCTGAACTGCAAAGTTTTCATGGCAGCTGCAGTCCAAATTTGATCCATGAGGCCCAGAGACACAAAAGCCTCTTTGTGCTTAAGAAGATTGTAGGAAAATCATGTTTTTGGTACAATTATGACTTTCCTGAAAGTTTTCTGGGGAGGCTTTATTTTACGGCCCCTTCCAGGCATTTCAAGATAAGTCACACATGTAGATCAGCGACATGAATGCTTGCTGCCTGAATTGCTCTGAGGTATACCTAGCCTAGGCTCACAACCATCTTCCTGTCCAGACAAGTTTGCCATTAACCCTCCTGCAAATTTGGAATACCTTATATCCAGAACACCACTAAATCGGTTCTTTTTTTTTTTTTTAGGAAATTTGCCCCAGTCAGAGGTTATTTTTGATACGACACAGACTGTACTTTAGGTTCAACAATTACGAATACAGGAAACATAATTGGATAAAATGTGTCAGATAATGTATAAGCTATCCATTTGGATCTTTTTGTAGTTGCTTGTTTTTATCAACATACAGTTCTTTTCATAAAGGCTCCTTGGTTTGCCATAATGTGCCTGTATTATATATAGAAAGCCAGTGGTACAGGCTGTGACTTCAATGTGGTCTTTAAGCAGGAATGTGACTCCAAATATGATTAATATTTTCTGCGTCTGGGAGATGACACATGAGGTTATTCACTATAACATTTATAAATAAATACACGCATCCCATATATACAGATACAACTTGCCATATATGGTGCTAGATGAGGTATTTTGGTAGTATAAAACATACAAAAAAGATGGATTTCGTTATTGTTTTGCACAAAGGTCTGTGCCATGTACCGAGGGCGTAAGTATCACGAGTTGATACTTGAAGAGCTTGAAAAAAAACTGGGCAGTTTTTCAGTAATATCATGGCTCAAAGATTAAATAATGAAATAAGGTGACAGAGACATAACGGTCTGCATCCCAGAATTTTCCAGGTTGTGGCACATACTGAAAGCTCCTTGTGAGGCTGTAAGTACAGTATAGAGACCATCATTCCTCTCCATGTCTTTGCTTCTGCTGAGGGTATCGGGAGTCTGTGTGGCCATTTTAAGCAAAGCTCTTTCAGTCTCATTAAATCTTTATTTTAATGCTTCTACAGTTCAGTCAGTTCTGTGGCCTAACGAGGATGAATTTTATATTTGTAATCTGTAAAATATGGATATTTGGGATTTACATATTATTATTCGCACTGCTAAAAAGCATAAAATTTCCTATATTTTTGCGAGGAGCGCCTTGGTTTCCTTAGCTATGTGACCGACGTCACAGCCCAGATTTTGGAGTGGAACAGATTCACCATCCAGATGCAATCAGATGAACACAAAAGAAATTAGCTACATGAGGGGCTTTCCCCCTCCCCCCACCATCACCCTCACGAGGTAGAATTGATCTGAGCGCGGCTCGCTGGCTGGTCCTGTTTGTGTGTGCTGCTGCTTACCCCTGGCCAGCTTCTTCATGCATAGCTAAATCAAGCCGCAGCTTTCAAAAAGGAGAAGCTGACCTTTTTGTCCACTTGGGCATTCATTGAGTCCCTCATGTGTTACACAGAGTCATCACCACCACCTGCCTGTGGGCTGTGGGGGGGGGCATTCACTTCACCTGGGGTTTCAGATAAAGGCTGAATAGGAACAGTATTTAATTAATCTCCCTAACTTGCAGCTACCTGTAGGCAACCCAGCGAACCCTATTCAGTGCCCGGATATGCTAGGATATTCTAACCACTTATCCTAGACGGGGGCTTTTTATGAGGGGGTGGGCGCCTATCCCAGCCAACACAGGGCATCCTGGATGGGATACTAAAACCATCAAAGTGTCAAATTTTGCTGTTTTACATTGTAAACCAGGGGTGTCAGACTCCAGTCGTGGAGGGCCGGTGCCCTGTGTAGCTTCATTCTTTCCCTGTCCCGCCACAAACGACTGAGCTGAAGAGCTGTGTGGTAATTAGCTCAGTGAGTTGAATCAGGGGTGTTAAATGAGGGTAAACCCAAAAATGTGCAGGGCTCCGGTCCTTCAGGACAGGAGTTTGACGCCCCTGTTCTAAACTAACTTATGTCAATCATTTTCCATAAACAAACTAGAAACAAATGATCTAGCTGTCATAAATAACAAACACAAGGGTATAAGAGTAACAGGCAAGGGTGACCCATTCTCTCCATATCGCTTATATGTTTATTGGTTCATAGGCTGGAAAATGTAACTTTCTGCTGACGTGAATCAATGTATTAGAAATATCTGTGCTGCATTTCTAAGGCGTTAATTGCTAATCCCCACAATCCCCTCTTTGAGGGGTGTCCGTGCTTGTTCTAGTGAATACGTACCGTATTATAAGGGCGTGGCTTAGTTTTGGGGTTTTTAAGATAATTGCTGTTGCCCTTCGCAGACCACAAGTCTATGGGGCTAATTTAATAAAAGAATCCAAATAACTACCCTGTAGTCTCAGTATGACCACTGTAGATTGGAAGATTAGCTTCATCACGGTACTCAGTACTGTGCTCCTGTGAAGACAGGGGAAAAAGCCGCTCAGTTTCAAAACCCTTCTTAAAGATTTTTTTCATTGTAGCTTTTCAAGGACCAAAATAAAACAAAAAAGGGATTTTAAAGGTCTCATTGATCCTGGGAAATGAACTTTCTGGAAGATTTGCCTTGTAATATTGACCCTCTCGCAGACTGGGCAGCACAGTGGGGACTCTCGACTTCTTAGAAAACAGTGTAGACAGCAGGTGGCTCCGTCCCACAATGAGCCAGGAGCGCGTAAAGGCCAGATTTTATTGTTTGGGGGAGTCCTGTCCTTAGTTTCCGGAGAGGATCAATATTCATCACGTGTGGCCTTTTGCACCTGTCTGAACCCCTGAGCAGCTGCATATTTTAGTCATAATGTCTTCCAATCTTAGATTGATTGATTGATTGATTGATTGATTCACCCTATTAAGATAAGACCAATCTTGTAACAAAGGTGTCATTTATTTAAGCTGGTTTGTTTTTACACCGTATCTGAAACCACCACAATCCTGAATGTAGCCATACAGTTTGGAATTTCATATATGTGTTTCCGTAAAGATGAGAAGGATATGAATGTTCGGATGATTTAAATGATGAAAACCATATACATGTTGGATTTGGGTAGAGTACTCTTACAGCTTTACTGTACCTATTAGATTTATTAACTGAAGCGACAGTGGGGGAAAAAAATGAACCTTTATCATCAACCCACAGCTTGACCTTCTGTCTGTAAAGTCCATGCAGTGGCATAAACATAACAGGCCTTCCCCGAGGCATCAGAGACACACACAAACACACCCCAGTGACTCATGTCCTCCCAGACGCATGGAGAAGGGCAATCGGGCACGCCAGCTCACTGTCACACACAGACAGAAGCGGTCATGTGACGAGGCGGGGGTGCAGAGTGCGGCGAGGTCCACTCCGTGCTCGTCCTGCAGAAGGAGTCTCAGCACAGGCCACCGCAACCCCCACCCCCCAAGCATACCCTGCTAATGGCTTTTCCAAAGACAGGCCTTTCCTGGTGTGCATCGCAATTAGTGTCTAGCTAGCAACAGCTGGTTCCAGTATGGTGGGCTTGTTAGCTGTTCATTTTACGGCACAATCACAGGAGAGCTGTAACGGCGCGTGTGCACTCATCGAGGGTGGGGGTCACACTCTGTCGCGTAGCTCTGAGTGCAGAGGCGCACCTGACATAAATTACATCACTTCTGTTTATCCGTCTTGAGTGCGGCCTTCTCTGGAGAAACGCAACTGTACAGTAAGTGTCAGTGAAGGAAAAGGAAAAAAATTAGCACGGCGGCTACAAGAAGAAAAGATACATCTGTGTATCTGGGCTGGGGGATTCCAGCAATCCGCAGCCCTGCCATAACTCTAACAGCAGTTACGCACGCAGATGGCCGCCTTTCAGCTACAAATGCTTTTTAACTCCGAGGGCAATACCAGTGACCTTCACAATGTTTCATTTGCGGCAATAGGCAAGAAATTACATTAGCATTCCTCACTGATGCTTCCATCTGTAGATAAGAAGGCGGTGCAGCTTTTTTTTTCCCCAAAAACCAGATTTTCAAAGCCAGCAGAAAGATAAGGTCATGTACACAGGTGGCCTGAGCATTATTTAAGGCAGATAAATGCCAGCCGCATGAGGTCATGTAGAGGGTGCCGCCGTGCATAGGCAGATTCAGAGGGTCTAAAGGGGGGTTAAACCACTATGTCAAAGCTTCGTAGTAATATGTCTCTCCTGGGAACTTGGATTTAAATTGTGGCTGAGTGCTTTGCACTATAGCCTCATACCTATAGAAATGGGGGTTCAGATCTTACTTTGGGATCTCTGAGTATATGGAGTTTGCATACTCTCCCCATATGCTCAGTGTATACTCTCCCCATATGCTCTATGTATACTCTCCCCATATGCTCAGTGTATACTCTCCCCATATGCTCAGTGTATACTCTCCCCATATACTCTATGCATACTCTGCCCATATGTTCTATGTATACTCTCCCCATATGCTCAGTGTATACTCTCCCCATATGTTCTATGCATACTCTCCCCATATGCTCAGTGTATACTCTCCCAATATACTCTATGCATACTCTCCCCATATACTCTATGCATACTCTGCCCATATGTTCTATGTATACTCTCCCCATATTCTAAGTATATACTCTCCCCATATACTCTATGCATACTCCCCCCATGTACTCTATGCATACTCTGCCCATATGCTCTATGCATACTCTGCCCATATGCTCTATGTATACTCTCCCCATATGCTCAGTGTTTACTCTCCCCATATACTCTATGCATACTCTCCCCATATACTCTATGCATACTCTCCCCATATACTCTGTGCATACTCTCCCCATGTGCTCAGTGTATACTCTCCCCATATAGTCTATCCATATTCTCCCCATATACTCTATGCATACTCTCCTCATATACTCTATGCATACTCTGTCCATATGCTCTATGTATACTGTTCCCATATACTCTATGCATACTCTCCCCATATGCTTTATGCATACTCTCCATATATGCTCAATACATACTCTCCTCATATACTCTATGCATACTCTCCCCATATGCTTTATGCATACTCTTCATATATGCTTGATACATACACTCCTCATATACTCTATGCATCCCCTCCCCATATTTGCATATTCTCCCCATATACTCTATGCATACTCTCCCCATATACTCTATCAATACTTTCCCCATATACTATATGCATACTCTGCCCATATGCTCTATGCATACTCTCCCCATGTGCTCAGTGTATACTCTCCCCATGTGCTCAGTGTATACTCTCCCCATATGCTTAATGCATACTCTCCATATATGCTCAATATATACTCTCCTCATGTGCTCTATGCATCTCTCCCCATATATGCATATTCTCCCTATATACTCTATGCATATTCTCCCCAAATTCTCTATGCATAATCTCCCCATGTATTCTGCCCATATGCTCTGTGCATACTCTTCCCGTATACTCTATGCATACTCTCCCCGTATACCCGTATACTCTATGCATACTCTCCCCGTATACTCTATGCATACTCTCCCCGTATACTCTATGCATACACTCCCCGTATACTCTATGCATACTCTCCCTGTATACTCTATGCATACTCTTCCTATATGGGGGTAGATTTGCTCTGGGCGCTCCAGTTTCTTCCTGAAGCCTAAAAACATGTGGTTAGGCAAAATGGCATCAATAAATGTGTGCCCTGTCAAAGACTAACATCTCGTCAAGATCGTCCATTGCCTTGTGCTCTCTGGGATAGGCCCTAAGCTCAGTCTGACCCAGAACAGCTAAGTGCCTCACAAAATCATCAATAGATGGGGGAAAGAATTATTAAGAGCTGTGAAAGGTGTGCATGTATTAGGCAAGAAGCAAGGCACTTATTGTATGGCCTGAAGGCATCATGGCTCATTATACAGTGTCCTATTCCATGCACTGTGTGGGGTCAGCTTGGGCTGCATTTGATGTAATGAAAGGAGGTACATTTGAACCCTGAAGAGGCTGTCACATGATGCTGGACTGCCTCGGGGAGGGGGCTGGGTCACCGACATCCAGGTCACTGACATCCGGCTTGCTGGTCAGCTTTGCCCTTGCTGGATGATCAGGAAGCAAGGCTAACAGTAACTTGTTTGTGACTTCAGGTTATAAGAAAAGTTTATGATTACGGTAAAACCACAGAGTCGCAAAGGGAGTGATTGCTGCACAGTCTGATGTCACTGGAACGTCTGATTGGCTGGCTACTATGCACTGGCATGTGGTTGAATTTCTTCATCCCTAACATCTGCATACAATGTGTTATTATTATTAAGTATTCATTATTAATATATTTAGTAGTAGTAGTAGTAGTAGTAGTAGTAGTAGTACTAGTAGTAGTAGTCATCATCATCATCATCATCGGCGCGTTGTGTGCAGCTCCGTGGTTCGGGATGCTGTGTCTATGATTTAAAGACGGCAGGTCCCCGTCCCAGGTTCAGCTGAGGGATGACACCCTTGGGACCATGAGTGAGGCTCTTAACTGCTTCCTCAATAACTTTTCGCTTTGGATACCCGCATGTGCTAAGCCAACAAATGTAAGTTGTAGCAGTAATTACTGGTCTAGACACTAGCATTTGGTTGAATTTCTTTATCTGTAATATACCTTCTTAAAGTATATTATTAGTAGTGGTGGTGGTAGTAATTTGTGCGGCAGAATAATCGCACTCTTCTGTGTATGGTGAATGTGGTCTCGACATCTTTCCCGCCCAATTCGCATCCTTCAGCAGAAGCAGTTCCCAGGTAAACTTTCAGTTGTCTCCCGTCTCACCATCACAATAACTCATATGCTGGCAATTGGTAGCTCAAAATAATCTTGTTGGATTTAAAGCAATGAAGTGGTCCTTTTGTGCCTGCTGTTGTAATTTTGCTTTTTGCTTCCAGCTCAAAGACTGGTCAAACACAGCACTTATCTGGACAGCTGTGCTTAGCTACAGATGGAAGGTGACCATTTCCAAAGCAATAGACGGCTTTTCATGTCCTATTTTCTTACACACACCCTTATTATAAATCCATTAGCAAGTCTGAAATGGACGTGGAAATTGTCAGGCTCAGTTACACTGATTTATTTGACCCTGCACTGGAAAGAGGTTGGAAGGTAGATGGATGGAGGGAGGGATGGGTGGATGGATGCAGACTTGGCTGATGCTATGTAGCAGCTTTGCCTTCACAGAGACCGTCCAGCCCTTCTGCAGAAGACTGTGTGGTCGCTCTGCAAGCTTCACCTCTTCCTGGACTAACAGTCTATCTGCCCACAGCTCAGTAACGTCCTGCAGGGGTAGAGAGCCATACCACTCCCCTCTCTCTGCTACAGGGGCAAAGAGCCCCCCGTTTCCTCCACCTTAATATAGCATCAGCCTCTACTCAGGGGGCAGTGTGACACAGCAGATGGCCATGCACATTTGTCCGTTATTATACACACAGCTCCCCATGAACCCCCGCTGCATTGCCCCCCCCCCCCCCCCCATCTCTAAGCCTTCAGTGTATCAGGGCTGCAGAGCTGTTACTGGATGTATCCCTGACGCATGCCGGCACCCCCGCCGCCAGGCTCTGATTACCCCGCGGGTGGGCCTCACTGGGGGCACGTCGACAGCCGTCCCCTGCTCTTCTTGGCAGTCACTGCGGAATAGGCGGGGCTGCTTCGGTTTGTGCACAGCGCGTACGGGCAGTGACAGCGGGCACGCGGATCTTTGTGGCGGTGTGGACACGGTCAGAGTCTCCCTCCCTTTGCCGTCTCTTACCTGCAGCTCTCGTCCCTTCTTTCCCTGGAATTGCGTGATTTTAGCCAGAAGTACCCTAAATGTACTGTAAGAAGGAAATGGTTACTATGCATCACTTGAGTGTTAAATTATGATAACATTCTAAACAGAACAGTTCAGGAAGAACAGGAAACGAAAGCATTACCTATTTTTACCGTTGTGCAATATGCACATTTTGACTCATTTTGGCCTTGTTCATTATGTCGGAGCTTGTGGATGCCATTTTGGACTTACACAAGCGGAACCAAGCGTAAAAGGCATGAAAATGCCACTTGGTCCGACATCAACATTGGTCGGGTGGGGCTCTGTCGGGATCTCCTACCATTCCTTAATTTTAAAGCCATCCACTTCACTATATTTGAGAGGAGCCAGAAATGGCTGTGTTGTGCAGGCCAGCTACTATTTCACTCTGCAGTACCTAATCAGTTAAGCACTCCACTGAATCAGTTTTTCCCCCCAGACCTTTTGCACTATTAGTGGTTCAAAGGACAGCCAGCGAACCAGCATGTACAGAGAGCTGTCAGAACGGCACTGCCTTGCTGTGTAGACTGTGATGTTCTCCAAGGCCACATGCATGAAAGAGTGCTTTTGTCGTGGGGAATAATGTTGCCTGGTGCACAGTGTGGACATCGCAATGTCCTTTAACTTGACTGCATACAATTTCAATCTGCTCAGAATTCTGCAATCTGCAGTCTCTTTCAACTGTATGGCCTGTAAACTGTGCTGTTATTAGGGCTATTTTTCACTGACTGGGAATTTACTGCCCTTGTAAAACATAGTCATTGGTTTTGTTTTTCCATTTCACTCGCAATAGAGTGGCGTGTAGCTGAGCAGATTACAGAGCTGTGGCTTTAAATTGATCATGTTGGCCCCTTGAGCAACACCCTTAACCCTGCCTGTCCCAGGGACGCTGGCTCAGTCTGTCCTCTGCCCCCAGGCTCATATATATATGATAAGACTTATTAATAATAATAATAATAATAATGATAATGATAATTTTATATATATATATATATATATATATATATAGGGTTAAGGTTTTAGGATCCTTTTAATTTGACAAAAAAAACATAATTCTTATTCACCAGTCTCCAGATTTTAAACATGTGTCTATATTTTCCTACAGTTCCTCGGGCTGATCTGGGAAATACGGAAGGGGAAAACAGGGACTGTAGTTTCCCAGAGCTTTGAAGCCACGCAGATCTGCTGACTCAGACTGCATGCACATAGGAAGGGAAAGCATGCCACACAGTCAGCTCTGGTCTTATATAATCCACGCTTGAATTTTAGCCATTTCTACTTAACGGTAGTAAGAACCTGAACACGTAGGATGGTTATTCGGTGCACTGGCCGTTTGAAGCTTGCCAGGGAGTCGGATGGATGGGTTTGCTATTAGGTGACTGTGGATTTCTCACGTTCACACCCCAAACACATGGCATTTCCTGTGCGAGTGGTCATATGGCCTGCAGGTGCCCAGCCTGAATTGGGAAAGCACCCGCCGGGATAGCAGCGCCACTGGGAATGGGCGTGTCCTGTGGGGAATGGGCGTGTCCTGTGAACGCCAGCTGGGCTGGGCATTCTGCGCAATTCTGCATGGCTGCATCGCGGATATTTTTAGCTAGCTGAGCATTAATTAATTTATCTATTTTGAAGAGCGGGGGCACTGTGGAGCAGACATAAGGGTCCAATCAGACAGGCTGTTTTACCACACGCAGTCCCAATGGGGCCATATACACCCCCCTGCCCCCCAACACCCCCCCACCCTCTCACACTCAGTGCTGGCGCACACCCCACAATACAGTGGGAAAGGATTTAACTGAACCCTGCTGGGAGAGAGGATTAGTCGAAATCCACAACAAAGTTTACGAAGGAAATACTGACGCATTGAAACGCCTCGCCTTTGCCCTTTAGTGGCCAATGGCTGAACTAGGTCAGGGGTTGCACGAGATTTGGGCTTGACGTAGGCATGTGGTGCAGATTAAAGACTTCATTTTCCCTGTGACGCTGTGAATATGTCTATGTGACGTTTTTATGCAGAAAAATATGTGTGGCTTTCTGTTTTCGTCCCTCTTCCAGGTTTCAGCAGTTTATCCCTAAGCTGAACCCCCCGCCACCCCCCATCAGCCGCAAACGGTCCATCCGGACCCTCTCACCGGTAAGCAGGACGGGCCAGAAGGTAGTGGGCCTCAGCACCCCCTGCCAGGCCCAGGACATCATGCCAGGCTCCCTCTCCCCATGTGACATCCACTCACCCCCGAACGGGGGGAGCGACTTGTGCTCCCCTAGCGAAGACTCGGGGGTGCGGTCTGAGGAGAAGGGGGCCCCGTTTGCCGGCCAGCCTCCGGGCCCCCTGTCTACCTCGAGCAGTGGTCACAGTGACCTTGGGGGCAGAGCCAGCCCTGCCAAGTCCCCAGAGAGCTCCAGCCACGCTGAGCCCTTTTGCTCCCCTGCTGATGAGACCTGCCTGCACATCAGCCTCTCTGAGGATGAGCTGCTGGCTGCCGCTGAGGAGAGCGCGCGGGAAGGTGCAGCAGCATGGGCCGGCCCGCACGCGCAGCTGCCCTTGCTGTGATACACGCAGGATG
Organism: Petrocephalus zakoni; assembly: GCA_026774425.1. Classification (NCBI taxonomy): domain Eukaryota; kingdom Metazoa; phylum Chordata; class Actinopteri; order Osteoglossiformes; family Mormyridae; genus Petrocephalus; species Petrocephalus zakoni. The sequence goes on from JAODKN010000114.1 coordinate 14,775,986, forward strand.
CTGGAGCTCCGTGCACTCAGCGCAGGTGACCGGAGAGGAAACTCTCCCAAAGAACTGTCTAAATAACACCATTTTATATGTATATAGCGGTTGTATCTCATGGACACAGCAAAAATGTGCAAAGGCAGAAAATACATGTACATCAGCTGAGAATATGCTCCGGTGTCATTTCCTGCCGGGTTAACTGGACCCTTCGTGCTCATCACAGTTTCTGGATAAGCCGAATCAGAATTTTATATATCATTGTTTTAGAACAAAGCATCTGCCACATGTAGGTAATTGCTAATTAAGGAAATAGTTTAAAAAATGTGAAATTGTTTCTTTTTGCAGTTTATTGACCAGAAACACCGTTAGTGACAATGTTACATCACAGCTCCAGTCGTGACTAAAGGCACATATTCATGCTCTCTTTATATTTAAATGCTGGAAATGTTATTTCCTCTAAAGGACACTGTGGTTTCGGAGAAAATCTGTGAACGGCACGAGGAACTTGTGGGAGAGACTGCATGAAGAGAAAAGAGGTCTTCTTACAAAGTTACAGATTCCCCTGAAGCGTTATGTGCTCCCGAGGAATGCTTTTTGTGAATGACACCAAACTATGTTTTTTCATATAAATTACTGTTACCACACATGCCAGGGTTAGGAAAGTTAGGTTCGGTACCATACAAAGATGGAGAGGGCATGTCAGGAAGATTAGAGGAGTAATAGATTTGGGAGGAGTTAGTAATTAGGAAGGAGAGTAAATTTGAAATGGGGGGACCATGTGAGGTCCTGAACGCATAGTTCTGAAGTGTGATCTCACCTACAGTATGATAGCGTATTTTAACTGTTGACTTGTAATCTGGCTAAGAGGCATTGTACTATTACTGAGTCTTCGACATGTGATTTTATGGGAATTCGTTTAAGCAATCCAGTACATGATGTTTCTGCATACTTTTGCTGAGCATTTGATATGTGGAAACTTATCCTAAAGAAAAGCTTCCTCGTCTTTGCACTGCAAGTGCGGGTTGGACGAAGATTGTGACCAGTCAGTCATCCTCATTATTTTAAAACATCCCGGTTATTAACATTTTTTGGGTTATAAAGTTTTTTTTTTTGTTTTTAGATTTCCTCTAGTTTTGGCAAGCATTAAATCAAAGGAAAAAATGTGGAGCTCAAAACCATTTTTTTTCTTAAACAGCAAAAAAGATGGCATTTGAATGGGAGGTTTCTTGCGATCTCTGTCCCAGGCTGTACTGCTTTGACTGTAATGGCGCTCATATGGGGGCGGAGCTATGGACCCGACACGGCCCATCTGTGATCTCCTGTGGGTATCCCCGGCATCCTCACCCCCTGGCGAGCGTTTCTCCTCATGTATCCCTGGCGGAAGAAGAGGAGACTCAGCACAACATTCACGTCCGACACGGAGTCCGGCTGCCTCCTCGCTGTATATCGGTGGTCCTACAGACCATCCTCTTTCTGTCAGGCCGATGAGACACGGGGCAGCTTTTTGAGTAATGCTGCCGGGCCGTCTTGCTGACAAATGTTGCTCGGACACTTTCCCATTGATATTGGGCAACATTTTTCAACTTGAAAAACTTTGATTGGCAGTGGGCAAATTTTCGCGATCATCCAGACCCAGATGAGTTGCCCTTTGTCTCATCTGGTTGGCAGTTGCCCGGCAACATTGCCCAGAAAGTTACTGTGTTTCTTATAAAATGATAAAATACGATAACAGCAGGGAATCGAGGAGTAACGGGGAGGGCAGGGGAGGCGTGGAATGACTGCACCCAATAAAATCGGGCGAAAATGACCATGGAATTGCTGTGCTTTTCTGTAATAGAGAGACATCCTGGTTTGTCCCCAGCTTGTAAGCTTGTAAGTGTTCAGAAGACGAGAGGAATAGCTGAGCCTGACATTTTTGCGGATGAGAAAACATAATAGTGTATTAGACAGGTCTCCTGACAGGTGTGCATAATTTTGAAGGTCTTTAACAGTCCAATGAATGAGATATGGACAATAAATATTTTAATAGGAACATGAACCTGAGCGTTTTTTTGGGTAGTAAAAGTTATAACCAGGAGCCAAACCGCCAACTTTCAAGCCACATCCAGTAGAAGGTAAGCTGAGAATATCTCCACAGTGCCTTAGTAAATATTTAGGGATGAAATTGGAAGAGGAAGCAATTTTATTAAATTTATAACAACTGTGACTCAGAGAGTATTAAATCAGCCCAGTGTCAGTTTGGTCTGATGTTAAAAAATGACGGTATAATAAGATCAGTGCCTTTGATGTAGGGCTGCTTCGGCTCATGTCTTAAATTTAAAAGCTCGGAGTATTGAAGCTGCCCACCAAATGATTCACAACTGACTCCAACATAGGACTTAAAGATGGCCTGGTCCCTCAATGCGTCATATATTCTATGTAAAGGACATACATTTGATGATGTGGCAATTTTATCGTAATTCACCTGTAAACGTTTTCATTTACATATTTAGCAGACTCTTCTGTCCAAAGCGAGGCACAAGTGGGGCAACTTAAGAGGAGCGGAAATGAGCTATGGAGACCATAAGAGCCGAAGGGAGCCAGCCATCCATTTCCCAAAACTGCTAGTCATATTCAGGGTCGTGGGGGATCTGGAGCCCATCCTGGAGGCTACGGGTGCGAGGCAGAGAACACCCCAGGATGGGGCGCGAACCCATCACAGGGCACATTCATACTCACACCCCATTCAGTCACACATGCAGGAGGCAGGCGGAAAGTGCCTGCTAATTTGGCACAAGCAAAAGTCATCCTCACCTTAGTAACATGCTGTGTATAATCATTCAATAAAGAGTTCATCTGCTTTTATCCAAAGTATAGTAAATCAGTAGAAGATAAAATTATCTTCTTATTAAGAGTTTAAAATTAAACTCTTATCAATTTACATTATACTGGAATTGAGATTTTGTCCACTTCATGACTAGGAAATCTGTTAAATACTGAAAAGCACAGAGAAATCTAAAATATACAACTCTTAACATCACTCTGCCCTAAGATCACACCGAGTACTTTTTGGTTCGGTGTGAGCAAAAGGTCGCTTATGTTTCTGGGAAGGTATTTACGCCTACAAAGGACAGTTCAACAGAGACATAACCATGTTTTTGAACTGCGGGATATACACCGTGTAGCTTGGAGACTTCAGGCAAACCACAAACACACAGAGCCAGGCCAGAGTGACACACACAGCCGTAACTTAACCGATAAACCAGCGGTGAGGCTGAATTAAAGGTGAGCTTTGAAGTAGCATTACAAATAACCTCAATAGAGCTTTACATTCTTTAAAATCTTTGCTGGCATGGTAAAAGCCCACACAGGGATCCTTCAAAAAACAATAATTCAAGATGACTCTCAGGTTATGGACTGCGCAGGAACACACAGCCACTATCTGCGCCTGCAGAGTTATTATGTGGGAGGGGGCCTCACGTTCCTGCAGAAAAGCAGCAGTTTGGCAGTCTGCAGAGCCGGAAGACAGCGCCATGCACCAGAGGCCCATTAACTTCATGCATTAGTTACCTCCCCAGGGTGGGCCGCATTTACTACATATTTCAGGCCCAGTTGTGTTGCACTCATATCTTGAATGATCAAAAATAGCTTCTTTCCTTACAGGAGGAACGGCTGTGCAGCAGGGTGTCAGCCCCGGGCCTTACTCATTTACAACTGCTCCAGTTATGCTCTAAAAACCCCTACAGATGGCAGAGTGATGAAGGTGTTTATCACAACTTCCAGTGAGGGGGACTGAGGTTTTCCATCTCGAGGGAGCATTTTGCAAGACTGAGTCTGTTTTTTTGTCCATTTTGTTCATATGTACCTTATGGGATACTTCTCATTTTTTTGTCAAGACGGCACAGTCTTGACAAAAATTTCCGAGCAAGTGATGGTCTTCATGTCTGGATACAGCTCCAGAGGCCTTATGGGATAGTGTAGAGTGTATTGGTTGCATATTTCATAATTTCATAGAATGTAGCATGTCATCGAGGGTTCCGTTCACCTACTGTCTCATCCATACTGAGGATTCGGACATACTGCTAACATCACATACTATATTTCGCCTACTAGACAGTCAGCAAGTATGCAGTTTTAGCCTCACCACTAGTCTTTCCGATTAGGCATGCTCTTGAGCATCCTCAACCCGAAGATGATGACACAGGTTTGATCAACGTGAGTTCAGCCATCACACAAGAAAAACTTACTTGTTCACCAACATTCTTTGTTGACCTATACTACAATAACATAAACAACGTTCAGTTTTTAGTCATGAAATGAAGTCTTTTTGGAAATGTGAAGGTTAGAAAGATGAAGGTTAGCGTCAGCAATTGTCCAGTTTATAAGTTTTGAAAAAAAATGCTGTGATGATTTTGGCCCCATATTTTCAGACGGTACAATCAATCCCCCCCCAAAAAAAGTTTAATCTTCCACGTGGGGGGAATTGGTCTCCCTTTTCTAACATTTAATGTGGCAACCCTAGTGAGGAGTGATATTTTGATCAACAAAGGTGTCTAGCCAAACTTGAACACGCTGAGGAAAAACCTCTTAAAAAGGTGGATTGATGCAATTTAGTTTTTGGATTGGCTGGAGGTGACATTTAGGGGTACTGATCTGTATTTCAGAAAAAAGAGCGCCTGCTGAAAACTGTTAGCATACTATTTGTCAGCATCACTTTCTAAGCCGAGCAGCTTAATAATCACGCATTAAAGGCGCAGAAACTAGCTAAATAGGACTATATTAGATTGAAATTAGCAACCAATGAAAAATGTTTAGGACCGCAGTGAAATGAATATTTTAGTATTTACTATAATATTTAAAGTAATGAGAAATTTATGAGCAGGTCTGGGGGTGGGGGGTGGTCAGTCTGGAGTTTGTTTCGCTAAAAATTCTGGTCGCGGGCCGTCACACAGGTCTGGAAACGCCACACTTCAGCATTGAGAACTCGAATAATTCCTGTTAATCATATTGCTTAGCTAATTTTTCTCGGCCTTTTCAAAATTGTCCAGCCATCCTATATTCCTTTATCTATGTTTGGTTATTTGTTCCTTTTTGGTCAGCCGAGTGTAACTTTTTGTCTTTATATACTTCATAACATTATCACATTAAGTGATTGGTTTCTGACTACTTTTGTTTAGAGTAGTGTTTATTATGTTAGTGCTTTAGTACAGTTCTTGTTTGTTCTCACCAAACACCTCTTTTCCAGACGAGGCCCTACTGCCCCCCCCCCCCACCCCCCTATTTGGCCTCATATATTGTGGAGGGGGTGTCAGACAATCAGAAGAATGAAAGGGCCAGACTCGTAGTGCAGGAGAGCACAGAAATGGCATTTATGGACGTATGTCCATCATGCTCACAACACAAACACTGGTCACTGCGCTGACCATCCCAACTGCCAGCGGGGGGGCATGCTGCCCTGCTGTCTGATGGGCCCCCCCAGCGCTGTCATATTGCTAGTGCTTGTACAGGCAGTAAATGGCCACATACTTGACAGACCATAATCTTATCTGCTTTCCCCACTCTCTTTCAATGCATCCTGCCACTGCACTAAGAAAATACCCTCAATCAGGCTGTCCTTGAAGACTCACAATGCATGCTGCAAATTCCAGCTTTCATTGTGCGTCCATCCATAGCCCTGCAGGACTCCATAGCAACAGGTCTGTCGCACAGGTAACAAGACACAAAGGA
>JAODKN010000114.1:14781776-14794281 GCA_026774425.1 Petrocephalus zakoni
TTCATTGTGCGTCCATCCATAGCCCTGCAGGACTCCATAGCAACAGGTCTGTCGCACAGGTAACAAGACACAAAGGATAGGATAGCGCAGGTCTGTGTACCGTGTGAGAGAGACACTGCTTCACTGTCACCAAAGCACCAAAAACCTTAGGAGACAGAAACCCCTTTTTCACTACCTGTCAGTGATATCTGAGGATACTTCTCACAAAGTGATGACTCCTCATTCATGACACCTCGCAGATGATCTACAAATTCTGCTGCAGATTTAAAAAAAATACCTTAATTATGGGTCTTGCGATTGTATTTTGTAACTGAATCATTGTACAGATTTCTATAGGAAAAAAAATACTGAGATGGATAGTGCCAATGGACACAGACTATAGTAATGATTTGTATCATTACAAATAGTAATGATAGTATTTTCTTTTCCTGCAGATTCCCAGCTATCGCATGCAGATGCCCGGACACAGTAACATGCATTTAGTGTCAACTGAGAAACGTCTCTAAACTGCGTGCAAACCAGGCTGCCACCCCAGCACTCAGCACCCAGACACCTTTCCTAACACATCAAGCGAAGTCCTTGGCCAAAAATGCCCATCCCCCATGCACGCACCATCTGCGCGGCAGTTGTGACTAATGCGCCACTGTTTACCTGACAAGGAGGGTGGTTCCTCAGCGACACTCTTACAGACCTGCTTCCTGCACTGGCCAGACGTTCCCAGTGCAGAACGTCCCTCTTTCTGACTCATCTATAATGCACCACAGATTTTCAGCCTCTGCTCTGACTCATATATACAGTTGCATATTTGCTCAAAATTACTGCAAATAGCCATTGAGGAACAGAACGGCGGAGGCAGGGATAAATGCAACGAAAATAGCTACTAAAGTATGGAAATGAGGATTTTTCAGTGAATGAAGGAGTGATCATTTTTAATCAGTGGATACCCTTTTCTTGAGAATACAATCATGGTCCATGTACTATGTCGTTAGGAGGTGTAACACCTAAGTTGATTGCACATAATTTATGTCACAAGATGAAGTCCTAGAAATGACATTCTTCTGTACATCTGATTATCATGTTTAACTTGAATTGACTTTGTTAAATATTCCCAAATATGTGTTTGAGAAGTTTCAAGCCAAGTGAGCTTGCTTAGATAAAAAGTGTTTGAAAGTAAATGGAAAAAAAAATACAGCCAAATGGCTAAATTAGCCATTCATCCACCTTCCAGCTGTTAATTTAGCACAGAACTGCAGGGAAGCCAGCTTACAATATGTTCCTCTATAATACATTCTTTCCTCAATAGTCATTATTTTTGAATTATGAATTGAATGTGCATCAAGAAGAAACCTAGACGGCGTTATTACTGGGCATGGACTAGACATTTTTATTACAGTACATCCAATGACAAATATAACATCCCATACACTCTGCTTTATTTTCTTAAGAACTGCTACCACACTTCAATATAAACCAAGAATGACTTGTTTGCAGAGGCATGTCAGGAATATAGACAGAGCTAGGAACTGCACAGTGTCACCATCAAGCTTCGGCATACAAGCTAGCCAGTGGTCTTCATGACATTCCCCTCTAAACACCTACAGACACCCAAAGTGACAGTGCCCTCGCAGGCACCAGAGGGCCGTCACATTGTCCAAACATCTACATTCCATGGAGAGCATCTGCTTTCCCCCCAAACTGTAGCTTCTCATTCTCACCAACAAAGAGCGCCGATTAAACAAAGAGTTAAATCTATCTGGTCATTCTTTGGCTGTGAGAGTGAATAGCACTGCACACCAACGGCAAATATCCATCACAATGACCCTCTGTGACCCCGTAATGTATAAGCACTTATGCAAAATGAATGGCTGGATGGATTTTATGATGACCGATGCCCCAGACAGTACTTTCCTATGGCCTGACAAGAAATTATCCAAATTAAACATTCATATGAAATTCAGTTCAATATATTTCAAGTCATTTTGTGCACAGCAGAATATATCTCGTGGTCAGTATTATTTCAAACCAAGAGATTTCATAACTTACGTAACTGATTATTATATCATTTTATTCCCACAAGAGAACATCACCTAGTTTTCCTGCTATCACTTACGTTAATTAAAATGTTCTGTGTGACACGCATCACGTGCAGCTCATATGCCACAGCTGGTCGTCCTAGTCCAGTAGCTCACCTAAAGTTTCAGGTGATTCACCGCTGTGTTTACATATTTTTATGTCTTTGCATGCCTTATGCAGCATGCTGTCCTCAGCATTTCATACTGAGGTTGAACCACAGACAAATAGTACTTGGATTTCTGAAGGCCTGCGAAGTATTTGTATTGAAAGCCCTCCTCTAAAATGGAAGGGCAACAGGAGCCCCCTTGCATTTTAATACTCATTTTTTTCTAAAAAACTTTTGTAGGAACAAACCAAAGAGTGCTTACAAGTGCCCCCGCACCCTGGAGCGACCTGGATGCGGTCGGCGCGGTTCACGTCAAAGGCGTGTTGAAGTTCAACAGCTTTCACCGCATGCATGACTGCTTAGCACAAACTTCCACATTTAGCGCTAATTAAATATTAATAGAGGCCCAGCGGTTGGCCGGGTCGCCATGCTGCTCATTTGACAGCTGAAGTTTCCTCTGGCTAACAATACGACAGTGACAAATTACCCAGCAAGCCGAATAAAACTTTATGTCCGGAAAAGTGGTGTATGTGTCAAATGAAAGCGGATCCTTCAGAAACGCATTATTCGTACTATCAGTTCCTTCTGTATCTTTTTCCTGAATTCTGGAAGTGTCCTGCATTTGGCCCTGCCCTGGACTGGCCCCCCAGCACAGGAGATTCCCTCTGACTCTTACCGCGACCCTGTAGTGTATGAGGCGGTGATGGAGAACGGATGGCTGGATCAATTTCTTTTGCATTTATAGAATACAGAGATGTATAAGGTTACAAAACATCAAGCGGAAGGTACTTACTGCATTATATCTCATGTCTAGTCAGCCACATCTACTGTGTCCAGAGTAAGCAGTGCATGCTGGGAGCTCGCTGTACGGCCTCTCGGTCACGTTGAGTAGTGAGCCCACCTCTGTAGCACAAAATGAGCTGCCTACTCCATAGGATTACGGTTTAAAGTGCTTCAGCACCACAGGCCTTATTTTAAGCAATTCCATCCGACCGAGTCCTTTCAAATGTTTATGGACAAACAAAACAGATGTTTACCCACGTACCGCATGCTACCACAATGCAATATTACACAATACTGGTCTAGATTATTTATGCATGAGAAGAACAGAATATTTATGCATAAGAGAACAGAGACACAGTACCAATCAGATCTGTAAGCAATGCTTCTCACTAGATCTGACATAGTCTTGAGGAACATTCTCAAAAAGGATGCAAGATTTTTGTGGGAGATGTTGAAAGAAACAAGGCAGCTTTCTGTACTTGTTTAATTGGGAAATCATCCTTGAAATAGAATAATATGTGAGTGGAGTATATAGTATTGTTGAAATTTGCTTCTAGGGCCTGTGCATTACTCACTGCGGGGCAGTCCTGCACCAGGTCGGGTACCCGCAGATAGTTGCTGAAACAGGCGAATTTTAATGTTCTGGAATTTTATGGGCAGGTATGTGGGCGGGTAATTAATTACATATGGGGGGGTAGCAGGTCAATCAAAACAGTACTGTAGCCGGCAAAAATAACATATAGCCCTACGTCACTTCGTAGCGACTGTATTTCTTCTTTTACTGAGTGCGTTCGACTAGCTTAAAGCGATGCATTCTGGTCATTCTGGTGATTTCTGATTGGCCAAAAACTAACCATCATGCATTGCGTCAAGACCAGAATGCATCGCTTTAAGCTAGCGCTGTAAGCAGCTGCATGAAGTGGAACGCACTCACTGTTTATGATTTTCCCCTGCATTCGTAGTTGAAGCGCCATGGTGACGGATGAAATAAAAGCGATATTGCAGCCTGGAGAGCAGTATTTAATGTGGAAGGAAAATTTCAAATAAGGAGCTAACTTCAGCGTTGTAAATGTTCAAGAGAAAAAAATATATGGAATAAATTTACCAGTTTAGGCTTGGCGCGGCCACCTAGCGTTGCCTATTCAGTTTTCATGTAGGCCTAGCGTTTGTCACACTGAGAGGTGCATAGAAAAAATAAAGCGCTTCAATAGAATGATTTTAATTTGTGTGTAATTTATCACGGGCAGGAGCGGGTAACAGGCCGAATGTTAACGGGCCCGGGCGAGTGCGGATTTAATTTTGATATAATCACGGGTTAACGTGCGGGTGTGATGCTGTACTGTGCGGGTGCAGGCAGGTGCAGGTCTCCAAAAGTGGACCCGTGCAGGACTCTGCCACAGGGGGTGGCAGGTCACCCACTATTTCCTAGAATGATTCAGTCTGAATTACAAAATGAAAAGCATCAGGGACAGTGACTGCAGTTCCACAAGGGGTGTTAAATATGTATAAAGTGAAATTGCAAGAATCATGTTAACAATCAACAGTAAGTGCAATCAAACTTTGAAGTCGTATAATATGCAAGGATTTATTTATAGTGATATTTCATGACCGGTTATAAAGCAAAATAACAGTGGAAAGACAATTAAAGACAAATGAATCAAAAGCAAATAAAAAATGACCAAACAGTCTTGATTACTGGATTAAATAGTGTTGGTGGAGTTGACAAACAGAATGGACATAAAAATTTGCACAAATTTAAATTCTAACTCCACAGGTTTCATTATGATTTTCCGTTACTGGGTACCGTGTCCTTCCCACTGTGCTGTACTGTTGGTATTGCCTCTGTCTGCTTAAAAGGTTAAAACACTACATATAAATCAGACAGAACGCTGCAGGTGTTCAATCAGTGTTCAATATTTAAGAACACCTGTCCCAACCTTGGGCCTTTTTCTGCTGGAATAATTCCCAGAACCGCATTTCCTCCACTTCTGCCAAGGCAATCTCGCTTTTTTCATTATTAATTTATTGACATTATTAGTCATACCCTTCCAAATCTACACAAATACATTGCGAATTCAAATGTGGACAATATATTATACAAAAACATGAAAATCATACCTACTCAGGAAAAAAGACTTCTCCGGATACTGTTTGCACGTCATTTAATTTTGTTTTCTTTTTTTCCATTTGCAATGAACAAAGGTCTCCACAGCACCAAAACACTACATCATAGTTTATGGGTAAGAAATTAAAAAACACGGCAGTCATTGTGCTTTTAATCCTGGTTCTTTGACCGGTTGTGTACACTTACACTAAAATTAGTCGCAAATTAGTATAGCACTGCAGAAGAAGGCCTTGAAGGTGCATTAACGTTCAGAGGGACACATTTAAATTGATAAAACTAGTGCAGTTGCAGTACGAGCCTCTTAGCATGAGAGAGATGGCCGAGCACTCTGTGCCACGACATCGCCGCACGGTTCACGGTTACAAATGAGAACATATTAACATGCACCTCTTTCTTGCCTTGTGTTGTACAAAATATGTACTTTGAATATAAATGAGCCGCCGTCAAATGTAATTTGAGAATTACGAGGATTTTAATTTGTTTTTAAATACAGGTCATATTAGTAATTACAATATGTTGAAATAAAATGACGTTCTCTCCAAAGTGTCTCGGCCCCTGGGCTTGTTGGGATGGGATTCACCCTCACCACAACCATGAACTGGATAAGCTATTTAGAGGAATCAATAGATGGATAATGTCTAGTGTTAACTGTAATTTAGAAATGTTCTGCATACATTCAGTACTGAACAGTGCTGTACAGCCATATCAAAAGTACCAAAAAGAGAAAACATTACTCACTCTCTGCTGGCTTCTCAATCAAGAAAAATGTAACAAAATTAAAATGTAACAAAACTGTTTACATAATGAGAAGACCAGAATTATCACTTCCTGCTGCAGATTAAAAAAAAAAAAACTGCAATGTGTCAGCCGGTGATAACTTCACACCAGGGAAATATTCTGATGAGCATTCCTTATTTGATCTAGGCAAGTATAAAGTGAGGCAGGCTTTGACTCTGCAATCTACTATCTACAGGCAAAGAGTTCAAAGGCAGTAGCTGGGCCTACGCGCATCACGGATCTCTTATGTTGTTGCTCGCTGCATCAGACATCTTCATTCGGCTGCTGCCACCACAGAAGGTAATCTCCCAGCTTCTTACAACAATTAGCTTTCAGATCTTCAGAAATATTGTCTTCCAAATGATATATGAAGATGAGCCTAGGACAATATAAAATACATTTGGGTAAAAGGGGGGACAAATCAGCTTGACTCACCCACAGCCCAAACTGAGCGCCTCGCCAAACTGTAGTGCACCCTGTAGTGATGCTCTTTGAGTCCAAGGTTAAATCCAATTACTGAAATAGCAGTTACTTGACAATTACTGGAGCAGACTCGAGGCCTCGTGAGATCTATGCTTTTACTTGGGGTTGAAGCTTACTTAGTGCATCCCCCATGCCACCTCGAGTTTATCTCCCACAGTACCTCTTCATGTGCATGCTGTGTATTAAATAATGTTCATTAGTGACTGGGCATTAATTATTTAACTTTATTTTGCTAATGCTTTTAATACACAGTTGCTAAATTTTTTGAAAACAAAGACTCCCTTTTCTACAATGTAGCATGAGAATGTCTTACCTGAAATATAGAATTTGCATGCAGCTGTTTAACAGGATTTCCACAGACGAATTGACTGTGATCAATACTGGTATGGGCTGTATTGTCACCTCTCTGGTCTTCTTGGGACTACAGAATGTAGTATGTGATATGTGATGGCAGTTTTTACTCACAGAGAGGTAAAATATTTACTTGGGAACTGTTTCTTGGCAATGATCCTTTCGCTGCACACAACCCTTTCATCCAGTGCCCAAGCAAACATTTCCGAAACGTTATCAGTGGTATCAGACCAGTACAAACTCACTAGCAATCACTGGTCAGAATTCGCTTCACTAAACACTAATCTTACACCGATTTTTCATTATAGTTTGCCCTTGTGTGGTTTATAAAACATGCAGAGTAACGACTGCCCGGGTGCGTGTGCAGTGCGTTATGAGTGTCACAATCTGCCGACCCTTTATTTCTGTTCTTGAGATGAGCCGAGCCCACTGGACTGGCAGGGAGACACTGCACCACCCACAATGCGCTGCAGCTCTCCAGCCTTTTCTGAACTATTTTAAATTGCCGCACTTACCCCCCCCCCCCCCCTTGCTATTATGTTGTCAGAGTGGAAGGCGGAGAGCAGCTAGCAGCCTTATCTGCTGCTTTATACTGAGTTGTGGCTAAAAGCTGACGACTTATTATATAGCTATTTTTAAAAACAGTCTTTCCGCATCAGGAGATTTTTGTGAGATAAAGCATAAATTGCTGTCTATAACGTGTTGCTTTATAGATTGCAAAATAATGATAAAGCCAGAAAGCATACGGCACAGAGCTCGGTGTATTTTGAGTATATAAATAAATAAATATGCAATCGTTTGTAGACTGAAGCCAGTAAAAGGTTTTTTATTATTAGTTTTCTTTGTTGGTTTGATTTGAAAATACATGCAGTATTTATTCAGAGCATTTTCTATATCAAATTGTATTATACCAGTATTGCAACCTTTTTTGCTAATTGCATGTGAAATCATTGTAATATGATGTATGTATCACTGAATGACAATATATTATTAATGTATTCAGTAAATAAGTTATTAATATTGCATTTGGAAAACACATTTTCCATCCAAAGTTTTATGGGCAAGGTTCTGACTTTTCACCATCTTCTTAAACACCCCATTTTGTAAATACTGCTATTTACTGACTCTTTCCTTAAAAGCCCAGAGCAAATGTTATAGTGGGTCATGGCCACAGACAAACATTTGACAGATGAAAGGAGCTGCTGCCACAATTTCAGCGCACGTCTTGCTGTGGTGAGGTTAGGCCCTCATATTTCCATGCCTTTTACTTTGTATAAGAACAAACACAAGTCTGCACACCATGTGACTCATTTGAATAAATGGCGGTATCTGGCCATGGTCTCCCAGTGACCTTGTCATGCTCTCTAGCAGCCTGATAGCCCAGAACACCTGCTTTCGCTTTATAGCCGTCTGCATCCAATTAAAACCTCATTGGCGAGACCAAATATGATCATTCCCTGTAACACTAAGACATAACTGATTGCTCATTTACTGAAACAACTCATCCCCATGTTTACTAGGGTTGCCTCTTGTATAAATATTACAAATGCATATTTGCCAAATGGGTATCTTAGAAAGAGCACCAGGGCAATAACAATGTGAACGCCGAATCAGCAAACAGGCTTTCAAGATAAAACAGCCTACTGCTTCTGGTGGAGATGACCTTTGACCCTGAAGCCCAGGCTTAGTTCTCAAAATGAATAAAACATACAAGTCACACTGAACATTTTAAGTGAAATCCCTTGTTATATTGACAGCAGAGTCTGCTGTGTTACAGTCTAGCTTTACTCTGAAGTAAGGTTATGAAGTCCCTGGTTAAACTGTCTAGCAAGATATCTGGGTGATGTAATTTAAATACTTATTTTTGCTTGAACAGTTTTTCAAAAATCCATTACCCATGTCTTGACACAATTCCAAAAAAGGATTAGAGCAGTAGCGAGAATACACTGTCAGTGCTTTCCAGGTCAAAGATGGAACGGAATAGATATTGTAAAGAGAAAAAGAATCTTGCTCCTTAGAAGACAGCACTGTCTTCAGAAGATAATTCTGTGATCATTACTAAAGTGGTGTGAGGGCAAGTTGTCCTAAAGAACTTCATGTCAAAAGGTCCATTCGTGGGCCTCAGCACTGTTCTGCGGGGGAATATTAGAATGCCAGTTACACTTTAAGCAGAATCACAGGAAATTGGATGTGCCCTTGGAAATTTGACATTCATGAGCGGTGTGTCAGAGTAAAACCAAGCAGGTGGACTGTGCCCCACCAAAGCATAACACACGGATATTTCATTTCAGCAAGTGTAGATGTTCTGGTGCAACATTCTGCTCATTCTAGCCTTGCACATACAATGGACACTTTCATTCCAAAGCCAGTGATTTTCCTGCTTGGATGCAGTAAAGGTCCTTTTTCCATTAATAACTTGATTCACCCTTCATCATATTAAAGCCTAACCTAAAATGCATGTACAAAAATGTGTAATATGTGAGCCTTTCCACAGGCTTGGCGACACACAATGGGATATGATGCTTAGACGGAGTCATTAAATTCATCAGGAATTGTCCATACTCTTCATGTTAGCAGTACTCCATTCAGCATGTATAATACAGCATCAGGTGATCAATTAAAAACTAAATAAATTCGAATGATAGAATACATCCTTATTTGTACGGCAATAAGCAGAAGCTATACATTACAGAAAGACTAAAATGCTAGATTTTGTCGTGTTTTATGATGACAGTTGCATGACTTAATAAACATATGAGGAAGGGAGGATGTATGTGGCTGCAGGAAGCTGCATGGTGGCGGGTCACAGAGAGAGGCATGTCTGTGTGCATGTGTCTGCATGTGAATGTGTCTACGTCATGAGTACATTTTAGTGTGTGGCCTTGGTGCAAATTGACAGATCTGGCTGATCATTTTGAGAGGCACCCACCCGAGACCGTATGGTTGGCAAGTAATCTGGGAAATAGAATAACTGTGCTCCAAGCTGTTCCGATTAACATAGCGGAGTTCCTGGATGTTATAAATAATACCACAGCGTCAGAAGACAAAGTCTGGATTTCTGAGTACGTAACAAAAGAGGAAGTTGCCACTGCTGTAATCCGTGGAAATCTAAAGCTGGAATGTTATTCCATAAAAAACCTCCAAGTGGATTTAAGAGGCAAAACTTGTAGTGATTCGTTGGAATTTTTAACTCTTAATAACTGCTTCTTATTAATTATTAAATTTACAAAAAATAAGCTTTTCTTTGCATTATACAGGTATATGTTATTTCTCATATATGGTATGTACTTCACAGTGTTTTATAATGTATGTAGGGTGTAAATTCATAATGTTATGCTTATTATGCTGCTTTACTGGTGTCTTTATCTAAAGCAATTACGGCTAAGAATTTTACTCACAAAAGAAGAGGGTAAATCCTTTACTCAATGGTGCAACATCAAAATGCTTTTCAGGGCTGGCAGCTACCCACTGCCCTGTCTGCTACTGAGCAAGTCTGTTCAGAGAGACCTGAATAGGATCTGCTGGGGCGATGAGGCGATCACAGTCAGCACAGATGAAAGCGGTGAAAACACCAAACAACATCCACTGAAGTGACACTGAAGTGTTTAGTGCAGAAGGATACACTGAGGGAAATATTGTAGTGCTAAGGTCACCACCACATTTACCATCAGTATCAGTGCTGTAATTCCCGTGTTAAATGTCTGCAATCACGGCAGGCGCAGATGGTGTCGACCTTCACATAGGTTACTTTGTAGATTTGTACCTTCGATTGCATTAACCCGTAATGTTCATGTTGTCAAGTTTCAGGACAGGTGAGGATCCCTGTTAATCCGAAATAAGATTGTTTTATAAAAATCAAAATCATCATCACGATAATCAGTTCTTGAAGTGGGGGAAAACAGGTGCTGGTACTCCCCTTGGTATTCAGCACCACATGCCAGGAGCCGGTACTCACCTTGTTATTCAGCACCAGGTGCCGGTAATCCCCTTGTTGTTTAGCACCATGTGCCGGTACTCCCCTTGTTACTCAGTACCAGGTGCTGATACTCGCCTTGTTATCCTGCACCAGAAGCCAGTACTCCCTTTGTTATTCAGTACCAGGTGCCGGTACTCCCCTTATTATTTAGCACCAGATGCTGGTACTCCCCTTGTTATCCTGCACCAGGTGCCGGTACTCCCCTCGTTATTTGGTACCAAGTGCCGGTACTCTCCTTGTTATTTGGTACCAGGTGCCGGTACTCCCCCTGTTAATCAGTACCAGGTGCCAGTACTCTCCTTGTTACTCAGTACCAGTTGAGGTACTCCCCTTGTTATTCAGTACCAGGTGCCGGTACTCCCCTTCTTATGCAGTACCAGGTGCCGGTGCTCCCCTTGTTATTCAGTACCAGGTACTACCTTTCTTATTCAGTTATGCAGATGTGCTGGTACTGCATACCAGTGAGTACTGGCCCACTCACAGAAAATGTCATTAATTAAGGCTTGAAACAGAGTGCAATGACCAGGTACACCCAAAGCTTCCTGAATCTGTTATTCTGTGGCTTTGGATTCAAGAATGGACAAAAAGTAAGTGCAACACCTAGGGGAGAGGCTTCTGGTATAGATTGATCATAATCCTACAGTCAGTGGGGTGGTAAATGAGGCACATTCCCATTCCTGAAGACTTCCACGAGCTCCAGATACTCTGAAGGGATGAGTGGGAACCCAGATGCCACCAGCTTCTCCATATTTGCGGACCACATTGGTATCAGTTCTCAAGCCATCAAATCATTGTCAGACTTCCAGATACTGATGATGTATTTGGGACTGCCAACACAGAAGGCAGCGCAGCTGTTACAGAACTAGCATGCAGTATCTGCAGTATCTCAGCTAGGGATTATGAGGTGCTGTGTACCGGTGAAATCCAAGGCAAAGTGAGAATAAGAAATCAAGATAAAATGCTCTGGCAACAATTCAAGATGAAACAAGACTTGGTTAACATCAAAAAAGGTATATGAAAGTAGCTAAACTGGTATTGCAGTACAGGTAACAGCAATCACGTACCTAGATGCTCGCTGGTGTTCCCATGCCAGCGAGACAGTATGTGACAGCCTGTATATCTTCATGAACCTTTAATAAGGCCAGACCTTGTTATATTCAAGTCCACAAGGAGTGTGCGGGTGTTAAATATAAATTTATTTATTTTACATTTGCTGCAATGCTACATAATGTATTGGAACTGAATGATGCAGTTATAGTTCTCAAGCTTCAATCAAATGTAATAAGTTAATTATTACAGAGGGACCATTGTATCTGTGGTCTAGAAAAAAAGCACAAAACTGAGCACAAAGAAAGGACAGACTGGAAGCCAGTGAGTACCCATAACAGGTTTAGACATTTTTAGGCAGATATTTTTTACTCATTATAGTACTGGTTATGTACATTATACAATATTTTTGCTGTAAATGTGTAACCATAGCCTCTGATATTCCATTGTTCCTTTGTCCTTTGATGGGTATAAAAGGTCTAAATTTCATTGCTTTGTTGACTCTTGATACATGACATTTTTTCACCGCAATACCATCTTTTGAGAATTAGGCTTAAACATCAGAATTTTTGTACCGCACTGCAAGTAAGTACATCATGTCATATATCGGGCCTGAGGATTTTTCACTGTCTCCTGCGGTAGGTCTTGGACAGTGTTGCCACAGTTACTTAGAAATAGTAATCGAATTACTGACTACTGATTACTCTTTTCAAAAGTAACTTAGTTACTTTACTGATTACTATATTTTAAAAGTAACTAAGTTAGATTACAAGTTACTTTATTA